>CAKALU010060699.1:116016-141398 GCA_916700995.1 Hozukius guyotensis
TTTTTTGAGCGCTCTCTTGCAAATGTCCGGCGACACGTGTCAATTTCCACACATTACATGCATGCAGTCTTTTCTCAAATAAACTTCCGTCTTAGTTAGGTTTAGGCAACACAACTACTTGGTTATAGGTTTAGGAAAAGATCGTGGAAGTGGCTTTACTTAAGAACGGAAGTTATGTGACAAATAAATCAACATTGACTTCTGGTTTCATAGTGGGACACAAACACCATTCTTGGGTGAAAGTCCAGTGTTTTTTTCACCCTCCCTACACGGCTCTTTATACTTCCTGGTTCACGTTATGTGGATTACATACAAATTGATTTTGTGAGATATATATGAATTACAGTGCATAACTTTTCGTAGCTATAGCTACAAATGGTGTATGAGAACAGCCTGACAGGGAGGGTCCACACTCCAATGGTTTCACGCTATCCCACTGATCTACAGGTGGCGGTAAGATATGCAGCAATGTGCCAAAAACAGCAGGGCAAAGGAAGACTGCAAGCTAGTAAACACGGATGCAAACAATGCAGGACTTAAATACTTTAAAAAATCTAGTTTTGCAGATGATTTATGAGGAAGGAAATGCTTTCATTACATTTGTTACAGCTCAAGGAGACACACAATGCGTTGTCGTGAGTGACACTGAATGTAAACATAACTTTTGTTTGTTTACAAGAAAATTCCACAGGGCACCTTTAATTTGTGGTCAGAGTCTAATATTGTGAACTGATGTAGCTTGTGTTGCAGGCGGGATGAATACACATAATGGAGGACAGATGCACAAATTCATCACCTTGCATTATAGTAGATCTGCATGTATGCACCCATGCACACCTTGTGCTAGCACTCCTTGGGAAGAACATGGCAACATGCATCCTCCACTTTCCTCCCCATCATCATGCTTGATCTGGGGACTGTCCAGTGTGTCAGTGACTCAATACCGACGGCCTTGTTCCCTCATGGCCCTGACTGAGCCGGGGCTAACGCGTAAGGACAGGCTGAGTCATGTGGCCGGGGACGCTCCGCTGGCGTGTTGCCTGTCTCTTCACCTCACCGCGGTCTCGTGGATGCAGCCTGACAACGGGCTACGGAGGCGCTGCGAGTGCCCCTTCCTCAGCGTGACACAAGATGCCAGAGTTCAAGAACACTAAAGTTGTTACAGTTGCTCAGGCCGGTTTATTCTACCCGTTGGTGTCGGGCTACATTTGTGACCTGTTGTGCTCAGGGAGAGTGGGCACACCACCAATGGCCTCGTGGGTTTTTCATTATTGCTCTTTTTGTCGATTTGTGCTTTATCAAAATGATAAAAAACAAACAAAATCAAAACATTTCAACATTTGGTCCTCAAAGTCACAAATTCACAAAGGACAAATCCACCCTCTCATTTGAAATGTAATTATTATTTTTCTGTACCCAATGTCACTTTAACCTGCGTCATTCACCGTTGCTTCAATGAGTTATTTCCCACAAAGACCTTTGTAACCCCCCTCTGTGTGGACATGAAGACAGCTACAATAAGCGTGACTGTGATGTCAAAACAAGTTTTTCCAGTCAAGAAAAAGTGCCAGCACTGAACAATGTGAGACCTTGGCAATTATTTTAAAAAAAAGCCGTCAGACTTAACAGATGACAAAGCCTTAAATGTGGGAGGTGTGGATGCTTGACATCTTGGTACACTGATGGTTTTTATATCTCTTCTACGTGGATTTTTTCTCTGAATGATTTTATTGTCTGTGTTTTAACGTATAAAGCAACTCAAACAAACACATTTACCGTTGATGTTTTGGATAGCTATGTGCAACCAAATGCAGTTACACAAAGTGTCTTGACGGATGTTTGCATCATATTGTGATTCTGCTTGTATTTAAAACTAAATCATGCATGTTTGCAGTAGAAAACTCAGACTTTCAATAAGCAGTTTGTTCTTGCATTTTCTGTAGAATAGTCAGCTCAAAAGGCCTTTTTCACAGCAGACATGTTGACTTGTCATAGTAGGAAAAGCAGTTACTAATAATACTAACGATGGCTCCATCCCATGCAGCAAGCCATGACAGCGAGCCAAAATGTACATTACCAGGACTGGTGGTGAAATGTAACTAAATACATTTAGTCAAGTACATAAGTATAATCTAGAGGTACTTGTTACTATTCCACTATGTTTTAGACGGACATAATACATTTCTAAAAACATTTGTGGCGAGAAATAACCATTATAGTAACAGAATATTGATTCATATTTGATCAGCGCTGCCTAGTTTGACCGATTCATCGGAGTTTGCGAGTGATTGACAGCTGCTCAGAGACGGCAGGCTCCAGCTCGGCTCTGATTGGTTCTTTTCCTCCGGTCTGTGAAATCTTGCAGATGCCATTAGGAGCACCAGAGGACACCGGAGGACACCGGAGGACACCGGAGGACACCGAGGCACATGATTTTTTTCAGATCACCTGTCTCATGTACTACTGTCAGGATATAGTGACCGTTTTATAAAAATACCTTTTTTTTAAATCATATTTGCTCCAATCTTGCCTACTGCTGCTTTAAGTAAAGATCTGAGAACCTCCTCCACCCCTGACCAGGACACTTAAAATGAAGCAGCTAAATGGAAATCAGCAATCATTAATGTTATTATTTACACCTGTGCTTTTCCTACTGGGACATGTCAAGATGTCTTCTGTGAAAAGCGCCCACAGGAAATGTAAATGTACCTTGTGATATAGACTGCGTGAGGTTAAGTCATTTGTATATTTTTGGTTTAAAGCTCTTTAAACATTTCCGGTAAAGGCCCTATACTGCCACTCCTGGGGCAAAGTTAATGTACCAGTATAAGAATCATAAAGTTGTACCATCCTAACAGCTGCTACACAACAGTCCTGAGAAAAGGTCTAACCAGTCAAACAAGTGAAAAGTGGTGGTTTGGATCCACCATTGTTGCTCTTACATACACACTAGTCACCCTCCGAAATACTAAAATGACTGCAAATGTCTTGCATTAATTGATAATTCACTAAAATGGCAAAACAGAATTGCTTTTAACAACCGCTGATGAATACTGAAAACCTATTACCCTCCAGGGGTGGCACGTCCTTTCGCTGTGGTGATAGAAAAAATAAAATTAGCCCCTTGAGTAAACAATTCAGACTCAAAACAACAATAGTTATTAAAACATTTTTAGACTGTCAATTACCCAGAGTTGAGTTTGGTGCGAAGCTATTTATTTTGTTTGCCTTCGCCCGAGCTGTTTTACCTTCCCTGACGGCAGTAGGCGGGGGAAATGATGAAAAACCACTCAGATAGGAGATTCCAAAATGTGGACACACTGTGGTGCCGTAGGCCAACTCTCTGAACATGATGGTGAGATTATAGAAGTCTTTACCCCCCGCCATCAGGAAATGATTTGCTCTGCTCCCGGAGAGGACCCACCACACACAATAAAGCGCCGGGTTGTGCCTGGTTTCCATGCACTTTTACAAAGTGTAACAAGGCAACTTCAGACTTTCACCTTTTAGCTTGACACCTTCAGAATTAAACCCAATTTATATTCAGACGGAGACGTCGCCACCCTTCCCCGCCTGGAGCATTCACACTTGCTGGTACAGATATAGTCTTCCCGCCACGCTCTGCATCTGGCCTCTGTCTGTGTCGGAGAAAAGGCACACTTGGAAATCTCTGCTGAACAGCTGGCTGCCCAGCGAAGCATGTTACCCTTTGAATTAGGGCTGTCACGGTATCAGATTATCACCACACGATCATTGTGGCCAGAAGAATTCACGATAACGATATTATCGCGCAGCCTGGTCACATGAAAAGGCGTATGAATGACATGCGCAAGGCAAAAGCGTCCAATAAGAACGCCGTTCTTGCTTTTGGCGTGTCATTTATACGCCATGTAGTCTGTACTGACTGCAATGTAAATGCATCTGCGTAAATATGCTACGCTTAGTGTTGTGACGTAGAATAAAAAGCGAGACTACTTATGGCAGGCTGGAAGGGAGGTCGATGGGTCCAACAAACACAGGACTTTCAACCAGGAGACCGGTGTTCGAGACTGGTGTTTTGCTTTGTAAGTTATGTTAGTGACGTTTGCGCAGCCCTTTGGGGGCCCTAGGTGAAATTTAGATTTGGAGACACCCCCACTACCTGCCACCACTAGGGTTAGCTCTAGGGTTAGGGTTAAAGTTCAACCCCCCAGATCCCTAACCCTAACCCTAGCCCGTAAACTGCAACACACATCAGACATCACAATGGTTTTCAGACAAAAATTAAGATTTAAATTTTCATAACTGTATTTACTATAATATAAATAAAACATTGGTCCCTGATATTGTTGGCATAAAAGTGTCTAGTCAGTTTTACTACAGAGTTACAGGGGTGAAAAGTATTTTTCTTTCTTTCTTTATTTATTTGTTCATTTGTTACCTCAATGCAGAAAATGAGGAAGGGCGCCCACCGGCTTTTTTTTTTTTTAAATTTATAAATTTCTTTAGAGGGCAACCAGTGCTCCCCAGAAGGTGGCGCACTAGGCGAACGCCTATATGGCCTGTGCCTTAAGCCGGCCCTGCGTTTGCGACATGTCGTTTAGTGATGTTTGTGATGTGTTTTCCGTACTCATGTTAAGTTGTTTCTGTACGTATTTTACTTAGTTTATGTACTTATTTTAAGCCCAACCATGATATTTTTCCTAAACCTAAGTGAGTGGTTTTGTTGCCCCCTGCTGGTACTGCACCTTCGTACACTTGTGTAATATTCATGCCTCGGTGAGACAAAACTGGCAATACTATCCTCTGGTGGACAGGCGGGTCTATTACATGCTTTGGCGTGATACCGGGTTGTATCGCAATATCCAGCAAAGATTTGAAAATAATAATAATAATAATAATAATAATAACAATAATAATGCTATCAGTCAAATTCATCTTTAGCTTTTATTGTGCGTTTTGTCTCTTTTTTGGCAAGTGAATTACACTCAAAATATGAGTGAAGAGAGGTGGAGAGAGTCTGTAACTATAACTGTATATAAAATGATTTAAGAGACGCAGGATTATTTACATATTATCATGTGTGTACTATTAACATTATGTCAATATTTAATTTTTAAATATCACAGTCAATACCGGAATATCACGACACGCCTACTTTGAATCACAGCAGTCAGGATAAAAAAAGCAACCTAAGAAAAGACCATGTTCTTCATCATGGCTCTGAAAGATGGATAACCCTGGATTGATTATGTTAAAGTGTGATTGCGTGTATTATGGAAAATGATATGTACTGTTTGCATGTGTGCAGTAGACTACATTGTGTCTGTGGCTGTGATTTTGTGCATCACATATGTACGTGTAGCCGTGCAGCCTCGGTTCACTGCCCCCCTGCCCACCACACAGCCCGAGTCACTTTGCATTAATTCTGCTGTGGCTTGATAAAAACAAATCGCAGACCAGTAGGGGCTTTAGACGGAGCCAAGTGAGCCACGCAGGCTCGTGGGGACCTCAGTGCCAAGATGATGTCACCGCGCCCGCCTGTGGGCCTGGATTTTCATGCCTAAGCTCTAATGTGGACGAGAGCAAGGACATCACAACTGACCGTTAACACAAGTTCATTATTTTCTCCTCCTGAAGAACTGCCACTAACACATTACCTGTAGGATCTAATCACATCAATGTCTTTCATATATATATATATATATATATATATATATATAAATTATATATATACACAGTATAGGCATCATGAAAATAACGGTTAGTTGCAGCCCTTATAGGTGCACTTCACTGATTTTACATGATCAGTTTACTTCTCAAGAGACTCAGACTGTGAAAACAGATGTATAATGTTGTCTGTGGCTCTGAGGGGAGATGACCCTGATGATGTCATAGTGATGTCACCAGGGTTACCCAGGATTGGGCTTGAGACTTAACATTTCAAACAGAAAGCCGCGTTACAAATTGGAGGTGTGGGGTGTGAAAGATGTGGCCAGGCAGGGAAAGTCTAACAAACACTACACTACTGAGTTGCATTATTGGAAATGTAGTGTTTTTGGAGTTTGACCCATACTAGTGACTAAAAGCCATGATATCTCAGCCTCTGTTGCTTCAATTTTGACTAGTCTTAATTAAATCTGTCTTTTATAAATCCCTCAACTTAATGAAGGTCCAATGTTAAATCGCTGAAGTACCCCTTTAATTTCTTCATTACCTTTTAATTAATATCTTGACTAAAGTAGACCAAATTTGTTTAAAGATCCCCTCCAGACATGTTTTAAAAACATATAAAATTACTCATTTGACTCCTAGACTCCTACTTCACTGTAAAGTATATTCCCAACAAATTTATACATAACATATTTGAAGTTTCCAAATCACACTTGTGTAAGTTGCATATTTGACCGCAAATAGTTTCCAAACTCTTTGTAATGTCACGAATATGAATAAAACTCAGATTTAAAGTGACCACAGAGAAACTTTCTCCCCAACAGCCTTCTAGTGTCAAACCGCAGAATCATCAATCTGCATATTACATAATATTATACTGTATGTTCAGGACGAAAGGGCATCCAGCACTAAAACTAAAATAAAAAAAGCTGACAGTTGTTGCTTTAAAACAGTGGAGCTGGATTATTTATATTTCAGTTAAGCAGCTACATGTTACAAATCGTGTTTTAGTTACAAGTAAGTGTGCACAGAAAAACAAAATCCCAGACTTTTAGTATTTACAGAGGGCAGCTTCAAGTGTAAGAAAATACAGTGATATATATAAAGTCTGTTAAGTCATGTAAATTCACTCTGCTCCCGTTAAGCATGGATTGTCAAATACATTCTGTCATTTATCCTCATTATACAGGTCATTAACATACAATCATAGCATATTCTGTAAGCGTCAGATCATTCACATTGGGCTTATTATTATTTTTTTCTATGAGGAGTATTACATCCAATTTAAAATGTATTTATCACTGGGGATAGCACTGGCATTTTGTACTCTAAATTGCAAAGTTGCAAATAAATGAAAAGCACAGAAACCACAGTGACTTCTGCATGTAACTTCTTCCTTTGCTCTCTCTACGATCTGGTGATCACCCAAAACGTTTAATTTGGCTATCTTTATGTGGTATAAAAGGTGTAATAAAATAAAATCTTAGTTTCTGCCATTTTCAGTTTTGACTTTATTTTTTTACGGATGTTAGTTATGTGTTGACTGCTGCACCAAAGCAAAAGGTTTAACCAGTTTATAGTCCCCGGACTGATCACTGTTGTGCAGCTACTGAGACTCTCGAGTATCACCTTCATGTTTTTAATATCTCTGAGTAAAACCAACGGAAATTGCACATTCAAACCCTTCACACTAAACCCCATTACTCAGTGCACGTAGTGTCAATAATGTAAGTCAGTGTTAACTGCAAACAGAGCACGTCACACCACTGAACTGTAGTGGCGGGTGCTGTGAAACTAATGTCACAGTAAATTGCATCGGGACCTCCCGACGTGCCTTTGCCTGCTTCTATTCACACCCTCATCCTGGACCAAACTCTTTTCTTTCTTCCCCTCACCTCTCCTCTGTTAGGACAAAAGTATCTTGGCTGCATACAGCAGAATCCCACCCAGACCGGTAGTGGCGGCGATAGCGATGACCCTCACTAGGAGGAAGTCCATGGAGTCCTCCAGCTTCGTGTGCAACCGCAGGACCTGCCGGTGGGTGTCCTCTCGGCTGCCCGAGTTCTCGATAACGTGATTGGCCAGGCCGCGCTTCTCGTTCAGCGGCATCTGCGCGGCCACGCGCTGCTCGGCCTGCTCCTGGGTCAGACCGTCCCTCTGCATCAGGCGCGAAAGCTGAGTGGCAGGGTCACTGAAAAGGAACAGACAATGGAGGTTATTTATGGAGCAGCCAGGGTGCCTTGTTAAAAAATCCAGAGGCGGTGAGTCATGCTAATAAGGCACACGGAGGGCTGGAGATGGGTAACCAATAACTCACAAAACTGGACCTTTAATGGCCAGTTTCTGTCAAAAACAAACTTCCAAATTAATGATTTAAAATCTGAAACCTGTACACAAACAGTCCAAAAGTTAAACTCTAAAGTGATGGGGGAAAATGGGGAAAAGTGAGCACTGGTGGTCTTCTTACCAGTAAACTACTACAGTGTGGTTTAGAAACTGAGTGAGACGTCTGGTTTCAAAGAGAAGGGGCACATCCAGCACCACATAGCGGTACCCTAAGGAGAAAGAAGAGCATTGTGAAACTGAATTAATTAGTGTCAACACATTTACACTCTTATCATCGTGAAAATAACATAACAACATACAAGTGGTGCACGAGATGTATATTTTAAGGCACTTGAGATATCTCGAGTTGCTAAAGAATTAAAGTAGCGGGTTGGAGTCAGTTCTTTTAAAAGTTTGAAATGTTTACAGTAAAACATCTGTATGCAGCAACTATGTACCTTCACCTTGTACTCTGTAAAATGTTGGGAATACTCAAAAATATCTCACCACTTTGCTTGCAGAGAGGAATTCATACAGCGTTTTTTGTGAGAAACAGCCTAAAACCTTGACGCCCAGCTCTGCGCTACAAAACAGCCTTGGTTCACTTTCAGTAAATTATCCCCCTTTTCCCTGGTCACAGATAACTGAGCCAGTTTCCCCCCTCCTCACCTCTGAGGAAGTAGAACAGGATCTCTTTGAGCATTGCTTTATGGATCTCTGGGTGGGTGATGGAGTTCAGCAGCTTCCTCTTTTCCTCGTTGGCGAAGATGAGCTGACCCAGCTTCTGCCTGTCGATCTCCCCGTTCTCGAGCAGGATCTCCGGCCCAAAGTGGTACACGATGCGAGAATAGGCGGGAGTGTGCGGCTCCACAACTGTCATTGTTTTAATTAACAATACATAAAAAATGTCTTTTTAATGATGGATTTGTGGCACACGGGCAAAAGATACACGAGGGAAGAAGGTGGATAACAAAATATCTAAATCAATCTTGTAACAGACTCAATCACCTGAGTGTAATTAAACATTTAGCTACATGCAGCTGTACACTTTTCACCTAGTTCTGTGACCTTTTTATCTTCACCGCACAACTACGACATCATCCCTGCAGTCAGCAGAGACAGCCGTCATGAATCATGCGCTCTCTCCAAGCGTTTATCTTAATGAACCTCCTATAGGCCTCTTTATGTCCATTTCAGTATAATAACAAATGTTATTAGTCAGTGATGTGGGACATATGGGTGAATCTCAATTCCCAGGGTTCAGCTGGATGACAGTTTTAACTGGACTGGATTTGTATTCAATTTGTAAATCTAAATAGTTTGCAGGGGGAGAGACATTCGCCTACCTTTCCTGGCCACAACATCAGCATCGATAATGGCGCAGCCGAGCTCCCGCAGCATTGAAGACACTGCGCTTTTCCCCGAGGCAATGCCTCCCGTCAGCCCCACCAGGAACATCTGGAAGCAAAGACACAGAAAGTCAGTAAAGTAGTAATACTGTTACCACAACTACATTAATTGAAGAGTTTTAAACTTTTTAAATAATCAACTATTTTGAAAATCGATTAATAGGTTTGAGTATTATCTTAAGAAAAAAAAGTAAAGATTCTCTGATTCCAGCTTCTTAAATGTGAATATGTTCTGGTTTCTTTACTCCTCTATGACAGTAAACTGAATATCTTTGAGTTGTGGACAAAACAAGACATTTGAGGACGTCATCTTGGGCTTTGGGAAACACTGATTTCACATTACACATTTTTCAGCATTTTCTGACATCTTATAGACCAAACAACTAATCGATTAATCTATAAAATAATCATTAAATAATGAAAGTAATCGTTAGTTGCAGCCCTAGGTGGCATACAACCAGGGTCTGAAATTAAGTTTTTTCCTCACCTACTCAATTATTTTGTCTGCCACTTTTGAAATCTATGTAGAACGCTTTAGATTTGTTTAGACAGTAGAAATATGGAATATGTCACGTAACCTTAAAGCTAGAGCTGGTAATCTTCTTCAAAAATATATTTTTGTTATATTTGTTGAAATGCTCATTACACCCCGACAGCAATCGATAAATCAAATGCTCTGACAAAAAAAAGAATAAAATCCAGTATCTGTAGCTGTCGCAGGACTGTAAGCCGTCCAATCATTTTATTCGGCTCAAATATTCTTAATATAATATTTCTTATTATAAGGAAAATCTGCCATGGTGGCAGGTGACCTGAATTTTTTACCTGCCAAAGCCAACATTTACCCTGTTATTTGGCAGGTGCTAAAAAAAAACAAAAAAAACATGAACACATTAAACTTAGAAATGTCAGGGAAAACGTTAAGGAGGATGCATGTGTGTGCCCATGTAAATGATATTACTATATATTTGCGCTCCCCCCCTCCCCTTTTTATTTTCTATTAACTTATTTGTTGATTTAATTTATTATTACTCTTGTATTTTTGTATTATTGTTGTTTTTTTATGTGTTTTTTTAAATTCTATTCTTTCTTTTTATCATTATTATTATTATTATTATTATTATTATTATTATTATTTCTTTTCTTAATTTTATTTCAATTTTGAATGTTGAAGTCATTTTCTCTAGTGTACTTAATGAGTTTGTCTATAAGCTCATCTTCTTAAAAATTGGTTTATAAACTATTGTAATTACTAACTGTATATTGCATATATGAAAACAACCTTGAAAAAAGGGAAGAAATAAAGTATAAAAAAAAAAAGAAATGTCAGGGAAAACAATCTTAAACAAAGTTGGGAACACATAAAGGTGCTACATTAAATTTCTGCAAATATCCAACTAGGTGTTTCTTACTAGTGTAAATAGAGTATTTTAAAGCCTTTCTGAGGCTGTTATTAGGTTTAACAACACGCCCCCTGCTGTGGAGGTGATGAGCTACACTCAGTTTATTTATGCACCACTTAGCTAACAAGCAAACTTGGGCTGTTTTGACAGCTCTGAAGTTATTCTTGACTAAAACTTGACCTGCTTAACTAATCTAGCAGCTCCAAATAGTTCAGAACTCTGCAGCTAGACTACTGAACAAAACCAAACGATGCTCTCACATCACACCAATTCTGGCTTCACTACATTGGCTCCCAGTCTCTTTTAGAATTGATTTTAAAGTGCTTTTAATCACATATAAAGCATTAGATCAGCAGACTCTGTCACAACTTTAAAATCCAGTCTTAAAACTCACTTTTATATAGAATGGCTTTTCCCATCAGCTGAATTTTAGTCTTTTGTATGCTTGTGTGCTGATGTGTATGTATGTGCATATGTAACTGTATGAATATGTATATGCTTGTTTCTTTATTTTCCCCATTCAATTGTTTTTTATTTAATTATTTATGTTTCAGTGTATTCTGTTGTATATGATGTGAATTTCCTTGGAAAGCACTTTGTGCTTTGTGCTTGAAAAGTGCTCTACAAATAAAATTATTATTATTATTATTATCTTCTACAAGTATACTTGGTTTATAGTTGTGATTACTTTTTGATAGGAGTATAACCTATTAAAGTGTGTGCTTGCTCATCCTTTTCATTTTGTTTAATTCTATTGAATCCTAATTGAGTTGCATGCTCATATGGACTGTAACAGATTATTCTGTGATGATTAGATGATAAAGAAAGAACATTTCACTGTCCCTCTTTTATGAATATCTTTCTGTCCTGTTTTTTCTGTGAGGTCTGCAATCTTATCTTCAATCAGTCGCAGCTCAAAAAGTCTATGTAACTGTATGAATATGTATATGCTTGTTTCTTTATTTTCCCTATTCTATTGTTTTTTTATTTAATTATTTATGTTTCAGTGTATTCTGTTGTATATGATGTGAATTTTCCTTGGAAAGCACTTTGTGCTTGAAAAGTGCTCCACAAATAAAATTATTATTATTATTATTATTATTATAAAGCACCATAATAAACTGGGACCAGGCTTTACAACAGCTCCTTAATGTTGTATAGCTAATCAACTAAACACTGCAGATAATAACTGGTTGTTTCTAGACTTATTAAAGTTGTTTTGTCACAGTTAACCACAAATACTATGTTGTGCTTTACCTGTTAAACGTGTGATACTCCTTAACTCAGCTGAATCAGTGGGAATCCGTGCAGAGCCACAGTGGTGCAGCTGGTGGAGTAAACAAGCACAATGCTAACAAGCTAACACGTTAGCACACAAGTCTTGATCAGGTCATAACGAGCACAAACACGCAGTAAAACGACGCCGCAGACATTTCCACTCCGTCCTGTCACATGTAGAGTCAGACAAACAGCTCAGAGACAGCGGTGTTACTGGATATTACTGTCTGTGACTCTGACTTGTACTCTACTGATTGCTAACGACCTAGCTTCTTAGCTTAGACAGAAGCGCCACCTCGAAATTCATCCGATGTTTCTTTCGTTAGTTCCGCCTAGACCAGGGGTCAGGGGTCAGTAACCTGAAAAAATAAAGCTGGGATTTTGAGAATAAAGTCAAAATATTAAGAGAATTAAGTCAAAGGTTTACGAGAAAAAAAGTCGTAATATTATGATAATAAAGTCAAAGGTTTACGAGAAAAAAGTCGTAATATTATGATAATAAAGTCATAATATTACGAGAATAAAGTCATAATATTACGAGAATAAAGTCAAAGGTTTACGAGAATAAAGTCATAATATTATGTGAATAAAGTCATAGGTTTACGAGAAAAAAGTCATAATATTACGAGAATAAAGTCATAGGTTTAGAAGAATAAAGTCATAGGTTTACGAGAAAAAAAGTCATAAGTTTACGAGAAAAAAAGTCGTAATATTACGAGAATAAAGTCATAGGTTTACGAGAAAAAAAGTCGGAGTATTATGAGAATAAAGTCATAATATTATAAAGTAGTAATTTTACGTTTAATTTTTTTTTTTCTCGTAACGTTATGACTTTATTCTCATAAACTTCTTACTTTTTTCTCGTAATATTACGACTTTTTTTCTCGTAAACCTATGACTTTATTCTCGTTATATTAAAAAAAATTCTCGTAAAGTTATGACTTTATTCTCGTAATATTACGACTTTTTTTCTCGTAAACTTATGACTTTATTCTCGTAATATTACGACTTTTTTCTAATTTTTTGCCTAAAATGGCTCTTTTGATAGTAAGATTGCTGACCCCTGGCCTAGCTAAATTTATAGGTGCTACAAAACTGTGATGAAACCAAGCTCAATGACAGCAACTTTCTCCAAAACGTGTTTATTTCAAAGCAAAACAAAGATTTGCATGATTAAAATGTAAATACACGTTTTTTTATGAAATAAAAAAAAGTTAATCCATTGTTTTTTTTCCTGAAATAAAACGTAAATACAATGTTTTCCCTTCAACAAAAATTACTAAAAAATATAGTCTGGCAAGAAAATATTAATCTTTTGCTTTTTTATCTGTATTTTGTTTTGACGATGGCATCTCTGAAGAAACAGGCAGACTGGGGGAATTGTGGGAATGTTTAGACCTTTTCCCCCTATGGACCATTTCACCTCCATTCTCCCCGTCCTCCCGCTCCAGTCGGCCTCTTTTGACAAAATGGTTTATCCTGGACTCCAGGCTCTCGCAGCACGGACGCTCCAGCAGGGGCCGGTAGTTTCTCTGCCTGCTGCCTTCTACTAGCCAGCAGTGGTTAGAGGACGCTCCACCTGTGGAAGGAGAGAAGTGAAACATATTATACCCAGTCAACAGTTTGATGTGTTGGCTTATGATAGACTGGGTATAAGCAAAGTATTGAAAGGATACATAAGGATGTAAGTGCCGTTTAGCAGGAGTCTCCGCACAATTATTCAATGCATTATATGCTAAAAATGCATGAAAATATAAATATAATACCATGGAGGCAGTATTTTTTTTTTAATCAACTCTTTAAATGTAAACTTAAAACCTACCTATTCAGCCAGGCCTCTGATTCATTTTTAGATTATTTTATAGTATTTAAGTTGTTAAATTGTATTATATTTTAATGTTATTTTATTAATCACTTATTTTAATGTATTTAATTTATATAACTTTATTGTTATTTTATTAATCTAGTTTTTAATTCACACTGTTTTACTACCATTACTGTTATTATAGCTTTTAATTCTACTTTATTCAATTTTTTTATCATATCATTGTCTCACGTGCATTAGTCTCAAATGATCAAATTGTTGAATTGTTTTTGTCTTTTCTGTTGTTTTCACGGTCCACACTTGTTCTGTCATATTTTCGGCGTGTCAGTCATCTGTGAGTCACTTTGAACTGCACAAACCTGAATGAAAGGTGCTATACAAATAAAGTTTGATTGATAACACTTAACTGAGCACTCTGTTAGTCTAAAACTATTCCTCATAGTGGAGGGGATGTGATCTAAAAGGGTTAAAAGGCATCTCAACTTTAACAGACTAAAAAATGAAAATGTTGAAATTTTACAGGGTCTGTTCATCTCATTGAACATCTCACCTACGGCCTCCAAACCCTGAATCATCCCGTGGAGGACGTGGGTCTTGACTGCACTCTGGGTCCAGTGTTGCAGTAGTACAGACAGGACGTGGTTCACCTCTTCACTCTCCTGTTTCCAGCTCAAACCTTCAAAGTGGCAGTCGTATAGCACCAGAGGGTAGTCTACTGCCATGCTAGAGACAACAAGGGAAATGTTTTAGATTCATACAGATGTATTTTGTTTGCACAGGAGATTTATTATTTATGCCTGTGTAGGATATGAAAAAGGTCTGATTTTGATGGCTCCTACAGTATATACTGACCTGTATTGGGGCTTCCTGGGGTTACTCTGAACATCCAGGAGCTGATTAATTATCTCCGGGGCTTCCAGTTTCTGCCCGATCAGGAGAAGCAGCGCCATCATGCATCGTACCTACAGCATAATGTCATTAAACATCAATGTATATGGAACTTGAAATGAACGTGATTTTTTGCCAAACAAAGCTGTAAAAAGTGAGAGTCTCTTGATACCTGGTGGTAAAGGAAGGCCAATCCTTTAATCTCAAACACGAAGAGGTCATACTGGTCCATGCTGGAGACGTGCTGAGGCTGCACAGGCTTGACTGACGCCGACAAGATGGTCCTCTCAAACTGCAGGACCCCGTTGCCCACATCCATTTTGCACAGGTTGCGAAAGTCATGAGTGCCCTCGTATCTATTGGGTGTTGAGAGATCCTCAAATCAGAACTGTGACTACAAGGGGTGTTACATCATCACTTTGTGTCTCTACACCCACCTTTTTGCAGCATCTGCCATCAATGTCACATCCAAGGATCCGCGGGGGAAGTAGTACCGGTACGTGCGGGACTTACAGTCAAAGCGTGCACTGAAGCCCTCTGCTGCTGGTGCCCAGTCCAAGATCCTGATGTCCTGGGGCAGGACTCGGTTCAGCATCTTCAAATATGGAAGCTCAGAGCCGGTAGCTTTATTCTTGGCACTAACATCAACATGTTCAGGGACTGCGATGCCCAATCCTCCACAAAACTGTGTGGAGCGCAAATCGATGGTTATAACCTGTGGAGAAAAGACAGTATTATATATATATAGTCAATATGTAGTCAATAAATCATACTTTAAGTCCCAGTGAACTCACTTGGGAAAAGGCACTGACTCCTTTATCGGTGCGACCACACCGGTGGTAGTTGGAGCTCTGTCGGTCCAGGATCAGCCGCGTCTTCAGCAGAGCTTCGAAGAGTCTGGCCTCCACAGTGTTGTCGGTGTTCTCCTGGACTGCGAACCCCTGGTAGGACCATCCCAGGTAGGCCAGCCGCAGAGCCACATGGCGCCGAGGGTGGACAGAGAAGTCAAAAGGACGCTCTTTGCCTGCTTTCTTACCTTTTTTACTGCTGCTGGTGTTAGAATCAGTTAGTTTACAGTCTGTGTTTTCATTAGGGGATGGATTGGACATCAGCTCCACGTCATCTCCAGCTTCACTCCTCTCCTTCAGCTGGGACTTTAGCTTCTCCAGGTCATCTCCAGCTTCACTCCTCTCCTTCAGCTGGGACTTTAGCTTCCCCAGGTCATCTCCAGCTTCACTCCTCTCCTTCAGCTGAGACTTCAGCGTCTCCAGGTCATCTCCAGCTTCACTGCTCTCCTTCAGCTGGGTCTTCAGCGTCTTCAGGTCTGCCTCCAGCACCTTTATTTCCCTGATTAAACCCTCAGACATGCTGCTTAATACATAATAAAGAGAGGATAACTTTATTATTATTATACAAATAATGAGTACTGTCAGCTAATACACTTTGGCCTACTTAGCTACATGTTTTATTTTACTTACTTCAAGTTAAGCAGTATAGTTTGTATTTTAACTTAATTCACAGTTGGATGTTAAACAACAACATTAGCTGGCTGGCTGGAGTCTGTTAGCATTATAGCTTGTGTTGTATGTTAAATTATAGCAAAAATGAAGGCTAATGGTGGTCATAAGTTATATCACAATATAATAGTTTCTTTACCTTTACTTTTAGGTTCAAAGTTGCTGATAAACTTGCGTTTTTCAGTTAGTTTTCTGGGTTTTCTGGCGCACACGTTGCTTTTCGTGTTGATACTGGTTTGCTAGAGTCGGACCGATTTGGAGAGCGGACGTATTTCCTGTAAGGGGCATTCTGGGAAATGTAGTTTACTACTTAAATGGCCTTGTGTGAAGTGATTAGAACAGTGCTTGAGGACAAATTGTTTTACTGATTGTATTACTAAATTTATTAATAATGTATTGCCAAATGTATATACCCAAAGAAGAATATTAATACAGAACAGAACTTTTTACAAAACAAAACATGCCCTCAGATATCGTGGTGTACAAATATGGAACACCAAAATATTATCAAGAGCTCGTTATCCTTAGAACATCTTAAAAGGAAATTATCATCACATTTAATTCATGATGTCTAATTATCTTTTGATATGTTTAGATATGTTTGCTTTTCTTCTGTACTGTTTTTTGTATGTATTTCATTGTTTTTATTGGATTGTTTTCCACTGTTTGGTTAGGTTTTCTGCACATTTTGTGTACTTCTTGTTGTTGTTTAACTTTTGTTGTATTTTTTAAATGATGTTAGTTTAGATCCTTCTTCCTTTTTTGTTATTGTTTTTTTTTCTCCTGGGGGGGGCTGGGGGTGGGGGGTCCTTTGTATAAGTCTGTGGCTTCTTGACCTCTCCTGACACATTTACTTGTTTTTTTTTCATTGATTGGATTTTGTGCAGTTTTATATGTGTGCAAATAAATAAATAAATAAATAACAACATGTTTTAATAGGGCAACTTGTAAAATATTAGATAATTTGACCTCTTCAGTCCTGAGATCTGACAGGGAGAAAAAAATGCTGTTTTGCTGAACTGTAGATTGGTGAACATGAACGCTCAGTGTGTAGTTATTGATTTCATTTTACATGCTGCCATTTATTATTTGGAGTTGCTGTGAGTTTGCCACTCAGACCAGATTCAAAGATGGCAAGAGCAGGATGACCAGTGTGACCTGTGAATGAAAACCTTTTCAAAAGGTCATCTGTCAAATCAGTTGTTAAACACACAGATTGAACCACTCAACCATGAATGTATCACACATTTATTGATTCATAGTAGCATGCCATTTAAACATGAGACTATTATAGCTAACAGGTGTTTTCAATGGCATATAGACCATCATAGACCAAAAGATTGTCAGATTACTTGTTGAAATAGTCACAGTTGGCAAGCATGAAAGTAGCAATAATTAGTTGTTTTCAAACATATCAGTAACAGGATTATATATGTTTTATCTTTATTTATAAAGAATAGACTGGAAAAGCCAATAGCATAGATTAAATATGTCAGTGATGTAGGAAGTCGGCTGTGCTCTGCCCCGATGACGCCTCAGCTCATGTTTTCATAGTTTTTTCGTTTTAGGTTCACACACAAGCAGGCCCCGACGACTACTCCTGCAACCTGCAACAGGTAAGGCAGAAAGGTTATAAGTTACTGGCAGCAAATTAACTCAAAGACGGGTCAAAAAGGTTCTTTTCTCTCTCCGTAAATTCAAATTAATTCTGGATTTCGCCACCTGGGGCAAACAGGACGAGATATGCTTTATTATCATTCATGTCATTACTTTTCAAATGTCTGCATTACCACTTTCTTCATGAATATTTTATCATACAAAATGTTGCAAATTGCATGTCGATCATTTAATAAATCATGCAGGGAATTACATGTGATTTTTTTATTATAATGATACATTTATACATTTGTTTTCATTAATCAGGTATTTATTTACCTCTGTGACCCCGAGAGCAATGCAGAGAGCACCGATCCACATCAGGTTTTTCATCAGAAACAAGTTGATGGCCCGGAGGCAACCCTAAGGAGGAGCACACAGTCATAAAATACTTAATTTGTTCACAGAAAGTAAATGAAATGGCTGTGAACTTGAAATGAGAATTCCCAGCAGACCTTTGAGCGCACTTTATCCTTTTCCTTTCCACAACCCTGCATCTTCTCCATGCAGCAGGAGTCCGGCACGGCATCGTGGTCCTCCCAGCCCACGCTGGTGGACCAGTCTTCTGGTCCGTCTGCACCACAGCACTTGAACTGTAACAGGGTTTATAACACTGCGTTAATTTGGCCCCTCTCCAGTCTATCAAGCGCCTCTTGCAAATACAAATCATTATGTATCACCTTTTCCTGAATCTTGTCGATGGCGTGTCTCTTCTCCGGGGCGTACTCTTGGATCACCCTTCGTGCTTTGCTTTGGTGGTCGATAGCATTTTTCACCTCTACGATGACAGCCTACAGATATAATAAAGAAGAAGATTTTTTAATAATCAATAAGCTTTACTTATTGTAATGACAAACCACCTCTTGTATGCCCTGAGAAGCATTGTTAATATTTTGACCTTGACCTCAGGATTTAAGTGTCTCACCTTCTTGCGTAACATGTAAAAGGCAATCCCTGTGAGTGTCTCCAAGAGGATGATGACGATCAGGATACAGATGAACTAGTTCAGAAGGAAACACAGAGAGCAGTGTTAAAGGTCATGTCCCATATGCCTTAAAATATAACTATTAGTGACACATTTGTTGAAGCATCCTCCCAAAATTGTCCCAAAGGGCACATTTTTAATCAAATCTATGCTGAGACATTATGTTACTTACACAAGACACCATAGAATAACTATTAAAGAACGCTCCCAAATGGCCCATGAAGGAGACGAGGACGATGGTGGCACCCACTGCAATGAGGACTATAGCGATCTTAGACAAGCCGTTTCCTGCAAAGGCGCCCATGTGCTTGTAAGTGGAGTACTGCTTTACTCCGATAGTGACGAGAGCAACCCCAGATGCCTGAAAAACAAGTTGAACAACTGGACAATAATGCAGCTGTGTGCTTTATATAGCAATATTGCTACTGCTGATTTCAGTCTGACAAAGACTTGAAACTTGACTTGGACTTGCAAAAAACTTGTGAGCATCTCTGCTTTTTAGTTCATGAAAGTATACTTTGTATACTTTAACTTATAGTACTTAGCCAATGATTTATGTATTAAATAAAGAGACTTGCTCCTTTTGCTATTTGACTGGATGATTTGTGATGAGCTTAAAAAAAAAATAAATAAAATGAGTTGTTCTCGCATGCCTTTACGGTGAACGGATAATCCAAAAACTTGATGAATTGAAGTAAATTCATATCAAAACATCCTTTTACAAACTCTCACACACTTTAGTAGGCTACTCTATCAAAAAGTAAGCTCGCAACTACAAGCCAAGTATTCTTTTCTGTAGGCCTATAAGGCAAGAATACTTAATTATACTTTTCTTAAGTATATCTTGATCAAAAGATTAAGTAAGTAGGTCTATAAGCCAAATTTACCTAGACTTTTCTGTATACTTGTCAGTATGAGCCAAGTATACTTAGACTTTTAAGTAGCCTATACTTGTCAGTGTAAGCCAAGTATACTTAAGAATACTTTTGTTAAGTATATATCTGATAAGTACATAAAAAGTAAAAAGTAAAAGTTCAAAAGAAGTATACTAATAGCACACTTGAATAAACTTCATTTTGGTAAGGGTACTGTAAAAGCAGTTCAGTAGTAGACTCTAAAACTTGAAAATCATAAACAGAAGGTAGTTTGTTTTCTTTATTTCTACTACCACTACTAATAAATATGACTTCTTTAAACACACACACAATATTTCACTTATGTATTATTTTAAACATCAATGTTACCAGTCATTGCTGTTCCCAATTCACTAACAGAATTACCCACATTACTTACCAAAAAGACCAAATTGAAGAAAATGAAGCAACATTTGAAGCTGCAGAACGGGAGCATTGTGAGGACTTGTTGCAGGCAATCCAAGTTTGTACTGTAATAAGAAGATTAATGAAGACAGACAGAAAGCAGCAGAAGTCCCTCCGTCAAAGTGTGAAGAGATACAGGCTTAGCACCTAGATGTAACTCAGTATAGTGAGTGTCACACGACCTTATGGAAATGACCAGGTAGCCTGATAATTTATTCAAATATAGATTTATCACATGGAAGCATAAAGTCCCAGTTAGAGTATTTGAATAGTAGCATTTATGAAGTGCAAAAAGTGCCATAAAATATGATAACCTCATTGTCCGGTAGTATATTCTCTATATACTGTAGGAACATAATGTGAATATTGGCCCAATGGATGAGCTTGTTTTGAAAGTTACTATAATGTTTCTGACTCTCATTTTAAAATACTTTTGCAAAATTCCTCAAGGGTCAAAACAAAAGCCAAAGCGCTGCGTCATGGGAGAGGCCTTGTTACATGTGTTTAAAGGTTCTACATTTGATATCCAGAGCATTAATATAGCAGCAAACAACTATTTGTTATGTAAAGATATAGAGGGGTAATGTCTACCTGAGCAGAGAATGACGTCGTTTTGCACTGTTAGCACCGTTAGCTACAATCTGCCGGCAATATAAATGCCTCTAATCCCGTATTTAGCACCTTTAATGACCGAGAAGTTTAAAAGAAGATGGTAAAGGTAAAAAGTTTTGTATTTTTATAAATGTTTATTACACAGCTTTGTTGAATACTCGATTCTGATTGGTCAATCACGGCGTTCTACGATCTATTATTTCGCTACAGCCGACCGTTGCTATGGGCGCAGTTCTGATGTCGGACTCTGGCGGACAGTTTTTGTCAAATTATTGATTTCTAAAGTGAGTAGCCGAGTTATAAGTGGGATAATGTACAGCTAGCGTGTGACTGTTATTAAATAAACCCCTTCAGGGCGCGTCGGGGTGCCGCATCGCCCTGTTGGGGATTATTTCACAACAATGACCGCCTCGCTGTACATTACCCCTGACATATTTATCTGAAAAATGCTTCATTTTTATTCCAATATAAATCCCAATTACTGTCAGGCTATTAAATAGGCGTTATGGGTCGCTATAGGCCCCATAGATGTGGGTCGACAGGGGCCTACTACACCTACTAGTAGGTTTTATCATCTATTCACGTGGTAGATCACCGAGAGAAGTAAAAGAAGATTACAGCGACCGTAGTAATTACTACAGGAGCAGAAGCGGAAGTCAGCCGATGTAATAAAGTCAGCGTGAAACCCTAACTATGCATTTTTGTTGCCTAAACCTAAAGAAGTATTTTTGTTTGTGTTCAAAACGTAATGTTTCATGCAGTTTTGCAACAGTCGAATCTGGTGCTCTTATGAGCTATTCTGTCACTAGTACATCTTGCTGTACTATTCAACAGATGATTAGCTCTGCCAGTAAATCACACATAAGATATTTGATAAACAACAACAAGAGAATATGAGTCTTTATTCTTAAAGAAAAAATGCAGTTTCTTTCTGTCACAGCTCAAAGTGTGTGAGCACTTGGAGCCGTCTGACATGCTGGAACTTGCTTCGGGGGTTCCTTCCATCCGTTTGAGGACCGAGCTCTTCCCCAGAGCTTCTTCTCCACCAACATGGAAAAGGACCGAGGCCTCTGGCTGCAGCACAATAATCTCCGTCGCAGCAGAGTGAGCGGCCGGGATGCTTGTGACACTCTGCCAGTGTCCTCCGTTTTTTCTTCACATCTCTTTCTATCCATTCATGTCTGTTTCTATGTCCATCTCCTCACTGTTTTTCTCTGCTTTCTTAGAGCTCAAGCCAGAGTGCATCAGGCTGTGAAGGACCATGCTGCTTTCTAATTTCAGACACATACATCAGAAACTATGTCCTCATTAACCACTGAATCACAACAGCAGCAGCATTCAAAGATGAATGTATGTAAGAGAAAGGTCATGACAAAACAGCAGTTGTCACAAGGTTTTACCTATAGAGACTAGTTTATAGAGGACAAGTCATTTGCGTGTACACAGGAGTGTGAGGCTTTATCTTTCTTCTGCTCATTGCTGACTCTCCGTCCACGAGGCCGTATCTGTTTGTTCTTATTTGCCTGCAAAGAAATTCATGCTGAAGAGATATAGAAGAATAAGAATTTGGATAATTACTCCAGTTGAGCTTCTCACTGTCTTAAAAATGCAATCTTTTTTGTTATTTCCAAAGTTTAATTGAGGACTTTAATGAACTTTGGTGGTCTTGATTCGACCATCCTCTGTACTGTACGTCCACCGATTGCTCATTTCTGCAGTGTGAGGCGTGCAGCCACAGGAGGGCCCCATTCCACTTCTTTTTTTTAAATGAACAAATGTCTTCAGCATGTTGGTCGCCACATCACGCCACTTTAATGGAGAGATGGAGCATGGCAATGCTGTTTGAAGGAGTTTGTGGGAACAGGATAACACGGAGCCCGCATGTCTTTGAAGGACTTCATGGGAACAGGAAGTAAAATGATTACCATAGCTGGAGCAGAGAGAGAACATTGTCCTTCCCACTTTTGCTTTTCCTGTTTTGAATTCCACAAAACTTGACGAAATCCTTGTGTGATTTCCGTCTGATAAGGATAATTGTCTAGGAAAGAGGCGAGGTTGGGGGCTATTTACTTTATGGAATTTAAACGTATAAGCTCTTTGTACAATAATGACATTACATCCATATGTGGTAAAAGAAAAGTCGCACTAAATGCAGCTTATTAGCTTATATAATATTTTGGGGTATCTTTTTGGCCTTATATGGCTCTTTCTAAAGAATGTGCCAAAGCTTCAAGGGTGATGTCATGTGTTTTGATGCTCTTTTATTTATTATCTGTATATGTTTCATCAATTATTTTGCTTGTAGATACTGCGTTTTCTCTGCTACCTTCATTGTCCAAGTTCAGTATCTACAGCCTAAAAAGGAATGAGGTTTTATTTATTTCTTGAGCCACATCTGTAAACTTTGCATGTGTGAGCAACATTTGTGACTGTTCTTGACATCGGAGAGCTTATAAGTGACTCTGTTCGTCAGTAAACAGTTAAGCTTTAGTTCATGTCCAGCCATCAAAGTGCTCTCAGCGCCAGGGGACATGTTTGTAGTCTTAAGTAAATTATGTGGCCCCAAACATATGGCACTACTTACCAGTCCATGTAACTGTTTCCTTACATTCCTGCACTGACCACTACTGCGTGAGATGTGTCCATTTAAGACCACAACACAGGAACTCATTTGTTAGAGGGTCGTTTTTAGAAAAAGCATTACGCAACCATTGTTGTTGTTATTGTCACCAAGTGGGTTGCACAATAATCATTTGGTGTCTTAATCAGCCACAAATGCATCAGTTGTTAATTCCATATCTCAGGCCTAACTGTTGAAGCAATAATTTGTGGTTTATACCAAAGCCATATTTCAATATTGTACAGTCCCATATCAATATGTGGTGTATCTTTTTTTTCAATATTATTTCTATTAGCTTTCTGTTCAAAAAGAACAAACATTCACAAAAACCCTCCCTCCCATCCTCAATAACACAGTGCTCTTGGTGAAAAGAGAAACTTAATAAGCATAATATTAAATATAAGATAAGCAAGTATAAACAAGGAATGAAAAAACATACTGTACATACACAAGAAAAATCATCATACACACAATACATGCATACAAATCATATACACAAGTAACTTAATGTAGAATTAGAATTTGGTGGCACAGTGGTGTGGTTGCAGATTGCAACCAACTGAGTACCCCTCCGCTCACTCACGCAGTTCGCCTCCCTCAGAGGCCATCCTCACCATAATCACACAACTTTAGGAGAAACGGAAGTCACTCGACATCTGGCGGTACCACGGTTTTACACTCTGCAGCTCACGTTACTGCAGTTTCACAAGCGTGTCAGAGAACTACGGTGGTCTTCAGGTAACGTAAAAACATGAAAGTCTCTCTCTAGAGCCAGTGTTTGGTTTGTCCGTTCAGGGCTACTGTAGAAACATGGTGGTGCAACATGGTGGACTCCGTGAAGAGAACCCGCTCCCTTTATGTATTACTTGTAATATGAAGGGCTCATTCGAAGCTAACGAAAACAGGACTCTTAGTTTCAGGTGATTATACACTAATGAAAACATAGTTATGAATATTTTATTCCATTTCTGCTAATAGATCCTCCGGAATGTTGCACACTGTTCCTTTTAAAAGCACATATTAAATATAAATAAATAAGTAATTATAGACAAGGAATGAAATATATATATAAAAAACATACATACACAAGAAAATAAATCATATATACAAATAACTTAAGTGACTTAAACAAAGAAATATATACTGTAAGTACATACATGCAAACATATGCACAAATACACACTAAAATTTTGATTTTTTAAAATTAACTAAGATTACATATGTAGTATATCTAGACAAATTCTAATGGTTCATATGCTTATTGCACTGAATAGCCCATTGACTAACAAATAAATAAACAATATAATATAATAATTGTGACCAGAGAATAAGTTTGAATGTACTTTATTGATCCCATAAAATGAAATTATTTCACTAACAAAGCTAACAACAAATTATTTTATTCACATACTGTAACTAAAAATAAAATTCAGGTTAGTGAGGCTTTTCCAGACAGTATAAAAATGAAACTGCTTCTCAGAATAGCAACAGAGACAAAGAAAACTCTAAACCTATCAACTATCTCCACTTGCTTTGAATAAAAACAGTCTGTAGTTAAGGATCAGGTAACAAAAGCACACCTTGGAGACACACCCAGCCAGCAGCATTATCTATTCCCAAATCAATGGAATTTAAGGCGTCTCATTTACATATGGAGCTTACAGCTGTTTGTGGTCACATGGTCCCACGTCTCCACTTTCATTCAAAGAAACTAAACCCCTGGTAACTACGGAGTCACTTCAGTGATTTCTCTGCATGTTGTCTGTCTCACAGCAGCAGCAGCAGAGGTAATGCACACAGAAAGCTGCCCTACAGGCTCTTCTTGATTCCTGTGGTGACTCCGGCAGTGTTGCTCAACCTACTGAGTGTGTACAATAATAGGTGTTTACAGGG
>CAKALU010060701.1:0-14056 GCA_916700995.1 Hozukius guyotensis
GCAATACAAACCAGACACATGTCTGACTGTCTGAGAGGCAGCAGGGAGGCATCCAACCCTTCAAAGAGAGTGACAGAGTGTTATACAAAACATCTTAAATCATTAAGTGTGACACATAAAATGACGATCACAATCCACAGAGGAGTCCAGTGAGAGGTCAGGGGTATTATAATTGGCACTAACACACCAACAGCTGAGCACAAGCCCCCAATAATATGTTGGAGCTTCCTGTTCTGTCACACTGTGACCCGGTCAAATCCCCAAACCTGCACAGATTACTGGTATGCTAACGTACAAGGCTGCTTGATGCTACCGATATCTGAAATTATGACTTGAGTGGCCTTGAAGATAATCCTCACAGGCAACTGCTGAACATTAGGCGCTATATTAGTAGCTTCTAAGTTATTATCTAAATTGTGGAAGTTCAAGGAGAAGGATTTACATAAAGAAAGTCGAGGTATTTTCGTTTTCCTTCACAGCCAAACAAACTAGAGCGCTCTACTGGGAGCTTAGAGAGGACGCTCATTGAGTGAAGTCAAGTTATCACGTACAACCACTCCTCTCGGCTTCCACCGCTACGTGCCTGCAGTCCGGTCGGTGTCATCAGACAGCTGAGGTTAAGAGAGTCCGTCCCGACAGACGATGCCCGGACTGTAACAGCTGACTGAGTGGATGACATATCCGACATTACAACCGTCCACGAGGGAGGAAAACACAAAGAGCTCAACTGAAAGAGGCCGAATACATTATTACTAGGGGTGGGAATCACCAGAGACCCCACGATATGATATTTTGAGTAGTATTTTGATAAGATATATAGTGATCTATTACCTTTTTTCAACTGCAAATTATGCTGTTTGTCAACGTGTTTATCCAATAAGATACAGTTTTCATTCACATATCTTGAGGTCAGAGGTCAAGGGACCCCTTTGAAAATGGCCATGCCAGTTTTTCCCTCGCCAAAATTTAAAGTAACTTTGGAGCGTTATTTATTTATTCTTCCCAAAAAGCTAGCATGACGTATTACACACTATTTTAAAATCCAGCAGTGAAGTATGTACAGGTTTGATTAAAAAGAGTTTTTAAAAGGTATATGTATATATAATTAAAGAGTCGATAAAGCTATTAGCGTTAGCTTTCTGATGGACCTGGAGCCTCCCTGGATTCACAACAAGTCTTTATTTTGTTCTTAGAATCATCTAATTCAATTTAGAGTTGTTTAACGTTATTCACTATTAAAGGGACTGTTTGTAACTTTCTAAGCGTATAAATGTACCGGGTCGGGACACATGCGCGCTCGCATATGCGCGCTCGCGTGTGGCTGCTGTCTCCGCTCCACCTCTAGACGTGAACGCGCGCTCACTCCACACTGCAGAAGAGTTAGTTTAGCTCTGAGAATATCTAGTGAATGTACAGTGGACGTTTGTGCAGAAATAAATGCTGCAGCTTCACCAGACCAACAGAGGTTTCCCGTGTCTTGTGAAGTGACGGGGCTCTCCAGCGAGAAACGTTGTCATCTCGTTACCGACCGGGTGCCGGTGTCTCCCTGTTCACTCCGGCTGCGGGCGGAGGGAGAGGAGTTTCTCGCTGGGGAGCCCCGCTGCTGAAGACTGCGCTGAGGCAGGAGAAGCAAACACAGTATCAGCATTGATTCATGGAGAGACCTTCGTCTGGTCAGCTAACATTACTGCCAAGCAGCTGAAATATAGAGTGATATTGTGCTTTTAGCCGACGTGTGTCGCCTCACTGTTATGAGTGATGCTCGTACATGTCTATGTAGAACGAGCACAAGCCCGACGCTGACTTTCGTTGATTTCACGGCCACAGGTGTCGCTGTTAACAAGCATTTCTGAAAGTTACAAATAGTCCCTTTAATTAGCCTAAAAAGTTGAACTGAACTAAGAGTTGTGTTTCCATGGTGACAATCAACATCACATGTTGACTACTGAAAAAGAAAATCTGGTTTGCTAACACATTTACACATTTGATATTCCTTATAGCTGCATAAAACATAACTTCAACGGCTCCAATAAATCTTTATCTCTGCAAAGTGCTGTCAAATTATGAATTAAAAAAATCTCTTTGAAGTCTGACTGTCTTTGTAAAATCAGACCCTGAGGGTCAGCCCATCTGCCTCATCTCGCCCAGAGCGTACTGGGATACACTTCATCAGGATTAGAGGGTATAAAGAATGGATGAAATGCACAACCAGCATTTTGTGTGTTTCTCAACTGCTCATGAAGAAGACTTGTAAAAAGTATTGCATTACTATAACTCTGACTACGTTTACATGCACACTGATATTACACTATTATTCCAAATATGCCAATATTCTGAATTTGACAGGGGTCATGTAAACAGCATATTCTGTTTGGATATTCTGAATTAGTCCTTATTCCAAATGGAGCATTTTCCGTTTAAAGGGACTATTTGTAACTTTCAGAATTGCTTGTTAACAGCGACACCTGTGGCTGTGAAATCAACGAAAGTCAGCGTCGGGCTCGCGCTTGCTCGCTCTAAATAGACATGAACGAGCATCGCTCAAAACAGTGAGGCGACACACGTCAGCTAAAACCACAATATCACTCTATATTTCAGCTGCTTGGCAGTAATGTTAGCTGACCAGACCAAGGTCTCTCCATGAATCACTGCTGATACTGTGTTTGCTTCTCCTGCCTCAGTGCAGGCTGAGGCAGCGGGGCTCTGCAGCGAGAAACTCGTCTCCCTCCGCCCGCAGCCGGTGTGAACAGGGAGACACCGGCACCCGGTCGGTAACGAGACGACAACGTTTCTCTCTGCAGAGTCTTGTCACTTCCCAAGACACGGAAAACCTCCGTTGGTCTGGAGGAGCTGCAGAGTTTATTTCTGCACAAACGTCCACTGTACATTCACTAGATATTCTCAGAGCTAAACTAACTTCTGCAGTTTGTAGTGAGCGCGCGTTCACGTCTAGAGGTGGAGCGAGTACGCGCGCGCTGTCTGAGTCAAGGCGAGCAGGCAGAGGAGGAGAGTACAGCGGCCACACGCGAGCGCGCATATGCGAGCGCGCATGTGTCCCGACCCGGTACATTTATACGCTTAAAAAGTTACAAACAGTCCCTTTAAGACATGTGGGATATGCCGATATTATTCAGGTTTTAGGAGCATTCTTTGGACAGGTATACAGCGCATTAGGAATATGCGTCTCAATTGTTGTTTTCACGGCAGGTTAATTATTAACATCCCTACACAAAACCACTCAAAATTGATGGTGTATGAAGATATTTCTACTTTAAGACATTATTTCAACGACTTACTTGGATTTGAAACAGCCATCTGTAAGTCCTCGTATCTGTGAGGCTGCAGCCCCAGAAGTGGATCAGGAAACCTCACGTCTTGATTTCCCAGAGCAATTAAAGGATGAACCGTCCTTCCAGGGGCTCTGCCACTTTGCCTCACAGGTACACGAGATACAGGTAGAGGGCTTGAGAGAGTCTGCTTCTGGACTGTAGATCTAGTCAAACCCATATTCCTGAAGGAGAGTGTGGGTTTCCAAAAGAAATTCTGTCTGAGGTCGCTGTCTGTGAAGAAATTATCGTATATGTCTGTAGAAATCTGAGATGCGCTCGACGTATGGCTGAACCTTGTCACCACCCTCACAGGACCGCAGCCATCTTCTTCATCGGAAGACTCATCAGACGACGAAGAGGACGGAAAGAAGTGATCGTACGCCTCGGGGTACTGCAGATTTCTACTAGCTGAGCGAGAGCAGGAAAAGATAGGAACCAGCTCGTCTTTGGTCGGATGTTCTGCTGCGATGAGCGGGTAGAAGAAGCTTTCGGTGTCAAACTCTGAGAAGAAATGATCATACGTTTCAGGGACAGAGTTTCCATCAGTGTAGCAGCTGATCATGTCATCTGTGGCTGATTCGCTGGGGATTGATTGCTTTCCCCTGAAGAGATATTGAAATATATCTGTGAGGGAGATTCTGTAGCTGTCTGCAAATGAAGCCACGTCTTTGTCTCGCTTAGGCGTGTGTCCATCTGCGACACACTCTAGTAACTCTCCTTCGTCTACGGTTTGTAAAGTTTGGCCTTTCCTTGTGTATCCCAAAGACTCAGATTCCAGAGCGTGTAGATTGTGCACGCTTACATTTTTAGAAAGATTTCTTTGAGCACCTTCAGGGAGGATTGGTTGAGAAACGTCCCTAACAGACGTCAACATCATATTCTCAGGGTAAATATCAGCCCCTAGACTCTCCCACGTAACACCTCTTGAAGAGGAAGAATCGACTGCCAAAACAGAACCTGAACTTGATTCTACAGAGATAGGATCGCTGGGTGTGTCTTCGTTGATTTGTTCATGCTTGGACTCATCGGGTTGAGTAAAAAAGCCTGAATCCGTCATGGCGAACATGTCGGCCTCCTCGCTTTCCTGTAAAGGCGGGAGGGAGCTGGGCGGCGCAGCTTTGCCGATCATTCGTAAACCCAGAATATCATTTATTGTCAGCTTCTCCATCTCGCTCCAAAAAGAAGATATAGCGAACACTGAATGTTTTGAATCTGGTTTACATTCTGCTTTAGACGCCGTGATGACGTCTTCTGCTTCGACCACTGAATCACATTTTGAATCTGTCGACACAGACTGACTTTTGGATTCAGATGTGCCGTCTCCTTCCTCATGTTTTGCCAATATTAACGATGTTTTTTCTCCTTGATCACTTTGATTGACGGATAAACAAGAACTTCCTGACGCGTCTGTGATATTTCCATTCGAGAGTGACGTGACAGATTCTGTGTCCAGAGTGCAGCAGGATGACACTGGTGTAATATGTGAAGGACTTGTTAGTAAGTCTTCAGACGTGGACGAATTGGTTTGACTTTTGCCCATTAGATGAATTTTACCAGATAGAGAGGGGTTCCCACTTTGAAGAGCCGTTATTTGTGATGCTGCTAGTTCACTTCTCTCATCTGTTGTGTTTTTCTCTGGCAAAACTTTAAATGTGGATAATGTGAGAGGCACCAGAGGATGTTCCGTTTGCTGTGCTGTAACATTTACATCTGAGCCGGAGGGACTTTGAGCCAGAGAGTTGCTGGTATCTAATGCTAATTTGGCACAGCCCACTTCAGTTTTGAATTGCTTGTGTTTTGTGTTGCGAGCGTCAGAACTGCTTGCAGACAGCGGAAAGTGACTCTTTTCCAGCGTAGATCTATATCGGTCCGTGTCTTGACAGTCAATTTCCAGCTGTTGTTGGGACTCAGCCTCTCTGTAACACAGAGTGTGGTTGTCTCTGCCAGACTTTCCAGCCTCTACAGCCAGGACCGACTTAGCGGCGGATAGTTTGTCACATTGGCTGACTGCCACTGCGGGATCATTTGACTCTGCGCTCGGTAAAACACCTATCAATTTGACCTCTGCCGTACGAGATTCTGGATTTTGTTCATTTTCACAACAAATGATAGCGACCCCCGTTTCTGTGGCCACGTCTGATTTACCAGTTACACCGTCAGGAATTGAAACAGTCGATTCTTCTACATGTAATTTGCTGCATGGCTGTAAATGTGTTGCCACATTACCACTGTTGTTTGGTGCTGACACTGCTCGGTCATCGGTTTGACTCGGGGGGTTTACTGACCTATCATTAGTCGCGTTGTTTTCAGCCGAGCCTTTAGAGCTTCCCTTTCTGACTACGCTCTCTAGTAAATATTGAGGAAGATAATTTACTTTGATCTCCTTAGCAGACATCGTCACTGGCAGATTGCTGGCGGCTGAATATAAAGGTAAAGAGGCATATTTTTGTGGTCCGTGTAAATAAGATAAATGAATATCCTCAGATAAACACAGACCTACTCTCCATGCACGCTGTTCGTCCTCTGAGTCACTCTGTTTGACTAAAACCTGCCTCTCAGATCCGTGCACATTCTCAGCTGGCTCCACACTGAGTCGCCTCTTTTTCCTTCTCTTTCTTTTGACAGAGGCAGACGGGGACGATTCTTGGCTCGCGGGTTTGTTTGTACGTGTTGCGTCTGACTGTAAAACGTCAGGGTCTTCCTCCCTTTTAACGTGCGTCACCGTTTCTTGATTACTTGATGAATCGGCGCTACTTTTTTTACTGAGAATTCGTGTTGACGAATCTTCCCGCTTATCATCCAGAGGTGCCCACGTTTCCACCGTTATCGCTCTGTCAGTGTGAGGTGTTGTTGTTTCTGAGCAAACAATCACCTCCGGTGAGTCATGAGACTGATTCAGCCGCGCTGCCTCATTTACTCTGGTTTCTGTGCAGGCTTCCTCTCTGATGAATGACCTCGTCTCAGGGCACGCTGATTTGTTGGTCTTGAGCGCTAACTTACTGGCTGCAGGTTCAGGGGAAATGTTGGAACCAGGCACGTCTTTTTTCCCTGTGTTTATGTTGCTGATGGTGTCGACAGGCTCCGCGGTCTCGTTGCCAACTGCTGTTTCACCGCTGGCAGGCCGAGAGTTTAACTTGGGGATGTTTTTTGGCAAAGAAAAGCTGCTGGCTTGCTGCCCATCACCACACCGCTCCTCCTCCCGTATTGCCTCTCTTCCTCTTTTTTTCCCATCTCTCGCTTGGCTCGGCTCAGCGGGCCTCTCAGCCTCTGTGAGATTTTTCAGCTTTTCAAAGAACATATTGACAGACTGCAGGTGTATGTCCTCCTCGCTGCCCGAGAGCACGCTCTCCATTCCGCCGACGGCGTGTTTGCTGAGGTAATGCTCCACAGGAGAGCCCTCGCAGTCCGGGGGGCCGTCGATGGGGCGGTCGGCCTCTGAAAAGCCCGCCGTTGGGTCGACTTTCTGAACCCTCGCAGCAAGAATGGACCCCATATCATCGATGTCACTCATCCCCGAGTCATCCACACCTGCTAATGCAGGAGGAAGCAGGTTGCACTCTTCGCACTCCGCAAAGAAGCAATCCCAGTCACGGTCAGAGATCTCCACGCTGTATTCAAAGTCCTCCATTTTGACTTAGAGGGTGCAATATAACCTGCAAAAAAAAACCAATCAAAAGAGCTTTATTTAAGACTGGTTAAAGTATTTCTTTCAGGTAATTTTAGCATCATAAAATTAAAGATCTTTCCAGAATAAACGCCAAATAAACATATTGTAAGCATGAATACCAAAAACACAAGCTGCCACAAAATAATTAAATCAACTGACTACTAAATGCATTTATGCAATAAGAAAAACAAGCATGCTGATTTTAATTTTAAGCAAGTTTTGCAGCACAATTTAAAATAAAATAAAATAAAATAAAATCAATGCAACAACTTGTTATAATATTTCTAGCAATATGATCTAATCTAATCTGATATAATAGAAATATCTTCAGGGTAGCAACAGAAACTAAGCCAGTAAACTGAAAACATCATCGGATCACAGGAAGTATTGCTTTTCTCTGTACTTCTAGCTGTCTGCATACTGTATGTACTTGTACATCCATGCAGGTTTCCCTACCTGTCCTGCTTCGGCTGTGACGCTGGTCTACAGGAGGTGTAGGTCTAGGAAGTCCGGAGTCTCAGCAGCACCATGTTGTGTGTCCTCTGGTGAGCCCCATGATTTTGATAAATATAGAGCGACGCTTCTGATCACGTAATAGACGCGACGTTCTTACAGCAGCCATCTCCAACAGAGGCATAAAGTTTCAGCACTTTAAATAGACTCCCCAGAAGCAAACTGCTTGACTGGATACTCAGTATTTTAGATGTTACCATTGTTTGATTTGGTACATATGGCTGAAATCTGTAATATAACAAGATGATATTTATGTTTGTTTTATTTCTTTATCTGCTGGTTCCAACAGCAGTCAGTCCCTCAGCAGATTTGGGGGTCATGTGAAGTGTGTGTCAGTCAGCTGATATACCTCACTGCTGCGATGTCATGGGGCGACAGTTGATCTGAATGTTTCCAGACGCTGCAGGAGGCCAGAACGACCGGCAGACGAGACCGGAGCTGCATCACGTCAACACGTGACTCACCGAAATCTAAATGACAGAAAATACAGACAGCATATTAACTTACAGTTTTTTCTCATTCGCTTTTGTTCAATTCTTAAATGAGAATTATTTTTAAGTTCAAATCTCTAAACAACTAGTTTGTTGTTCATAACCGACTTGAATTTCTCATTCATTCAAGCAAATTGCAAGCGTTTGGCACGTCTTGTCTTGCTGCTATATATTTTCTTTCTTCCTGTGTCTCCTTTGCATTTCATAGGTGAAATCTTAATCTATCTTCCTCTGATACGAACATTTACTTTATTACAATTTAACTTTAAATTTAACAAATGAACAATCTGGCCAGCACTGGGGAGACACGCAGACAGATGTCAGGCTAAAACCAGGGCTTATTTATCTGCTTGAATGTGAAATCTACCATTAGGGAGGACAGCTTATCAGATGAGCCTTTGTTTACAGCTATCAGTAAGACTTAGCAAAGACAATGTGATTACGGGGCCATCCTTGCTGTCTAGATGTCACTGACACTAAAAGATACAGAGATAACCTATCAGTCCTGATCTCATTATCGACTGTTAAACTGTACTTAACAGATGCCTAATGTGCCTTAACTGCAGTTGAATGTATTGATTAACGATGATGGGGGTCCCATCGGTAATTTAGAACAAAAAATACCTAAAGTTTATCAGCCAGAAAATTGTATCCGTAGTTTAATCCTATTATTATCATTACTGTCAATGTGTAATTTATTTTTTTATTATTTATTTTGTTTTAATTTATTTATTTTTTTATCTTATTATTATTATTTGTTTTAATTTTATTTAACTTTGTTTTTTGTTCTTTATCCTTTTTGCATCGGCAATGGGTGAGGGTTGGGTGGGAGGGGGCTTTAGGGGAAAAAATACCAAAATATAGATGGACAATCATTTACATTTGTGCTCTATTTGTATGTTTCTGTACTCCAAATAAATTATTACGGAAAAAAAAACCCTCACATGATATGTTCTACTGTTCACTGACGGTGCTGTTTTGTGAATTAACTATAAGAAAAGTGGTAGATTTGGTAGATTCTTCACAATAAAAGTCTCACTTTTGCAGCCTGTTAGGTTATAACAGAATATAAATGTTGAAATTTGGGAAGGTTTTGCATTGGTAAAGACACACATCACCCAGATTTGCCTACGCATTGTCCACTCTACAGTCAGAATTTGCATCTCACACTTTCACAGGCTGTAACTTCAGCCTTTATTTGCCTAATTTTCATCACTATAGATATTTATGAGAAAACAGAAGCTCTCTAATTAGCCAAACCAGCACAGCCTGGGCTGTGTGCCCAAGAGCCCTCTCAATTCATCAGCTGTGATAAAGGGAGACAAGCCAGGGCCTGTGTGGCTACCGCACCTGGGGCAGCGGGGCCGTTTTGACACGGGTGGGATTCTGTTTCCATCAACAGGATTAGGCTCTTATGAGTCAGTTCTCTCGGAGTTAAGATCGGAATCTGTTTGGGCTGCTTCGCGGCGGCTAAAGCGACAGAATTTCACCCCTAATTGTTTACCACGTCAGCCCCGGCAATTCAGCGTCAATTAAACAAAGCCCGGTAAACAGACGCATTCAGCACCAGCTCAGCGACATGATGTTTAAACAGAGGGGAAGTTTGTGTACGGCCGCGTTACCAAGCATCCTCGGTCGGTGGCATCTTATGTCTCAAACAGGGGTGCAAAGTCTTAATTACAGCAAAGTAGAAAAGGGTAGAAAAACAGAAAACAGTAGACAAAGATTCCTATTTTGGATCTTTGGGGGGGTGTTTAGAAAGCATACAGGCTGTTTAGCTATTTACAAATGCCACACAGGTCGATGTAGACTCCTTACAGGACGGCTTAGCTGCTTTAAGAGTTAGAAAAGAGTTCAAAATAATGTGACACAATAAGAGGAGAGAAGTTGTTCTATTACACAACATTAAGAGTGAACTAATGACTAAAAGAAAAGCTTAAAAATACATTAGTAATCACCAGCTTAGTTAGTAGCTTCTGTATTTTCTCTTTTTCAGTGGAAATGTGCTGCAATAGATAGATAGATAGTTAGATAGTTAGTTAGATAGATAGATAGATGTACCTTATTGATCCCAAATTGGGAAATTATTATGTTACAGCAACAGGTTATCCAGGCAATGTACCGGAACAGTAAATAAAATGTACATATCAACACTAGAGATATATATCCATAGAATACAAAATATAAAGAATATTTAAATATACTATAAATAAACCCGACTACTACAAATAGCATAAAAAAATATTTAAATAAACTATATACATTAGCAAAGTGTGCAATAACATACTATATATGTAATATATCAGGGGCTAAATGGAGTGACATGGAGGGAGGAAAGTGTGTTCATCACATGAAAATCTAAATCAAACAATTTATCCATTTTTTACCTTAAAAATGGAAAATGACGCTCTTAATTTGCCTTCTTTGAATATTCTAAATTAGTTTCTGCACATTAATCGAGGCTACTATACATTTAGCTTTTTTTAATCCCACGCCATGATGCTCCTACATTTGAGTTTATTATAAGGATAAGTTCCTTATCTCTTTCTTTCTCTTTTTTATTTTCTGGTCAAATTGAATCCTAAACTACAAACTTTGTTCTTGTGTTATAGTTATTAGAAACAACAGCTACCCAATGATTTGCTATCTGATCAAAAAGTGGATGAACTGTGACCTCAACTTGGTGATTAAATACTAACTAAATCACTGGTATGTTTTTCCTAAAGGTCACGTTTTGATTAAATCATCAGTTTTTTTTAAAGCACTTTGTTTATTGATTTTTCATACACAGAAATGACAATAATGTTAAAGCACTTGTGAGTGACAGTAATATGTTATAGTAGTGCAATAGGGTAAAAAAAACAGCATATAACACCAACCAGGAAAAAATAAATAATAATAAATAGCTAAAATAAAATGGTGTCTTATTTGGGGATATCTGGGATTGTAATTATGTTTTAAATCAAATCTGTGTGAGCGTTAACCCTCTTTTTAGGGGGGTACAGGGGGTCTTTAGGGGGAGATAGCAGGTCAACAGTAGATGTCACATAGAAGTGGTGTACATCATCTGAAAGCTGGGAACCTGAAGATTAATTTGAGATGCTCCTCAGCACTGTGAGTCAAGCTGTTCTAGTCATAAATCAGAAATAAACATTAATTAATTAATTACTTATTTAAATTTGGTTTGGTGCTAAATTTAACCATTTTTTTTACCAATCGAGAATTGATACAAATGATCAATAATCCCTCCAAAACACCACATTAAGACACCAAGACCTTGAGGAACACCATAGAAAAAGCCATGCTGTGATTTGGTGTCAAAACCTTTTGACATTTTAAGATTTCTGCAAGGCTGGCGAGCACTTCTGTTGTGTAAACTGCTCAGAAACCCCCTTATTGTCAGTATACCTAGGAAAACCATCCATCCTCTGAATGCTCTAGGTCTCTAGTTTGTGGCTGTAAAGTTTCATGAGGCTGTGATTATCCTAGAGGTCACCACAGGTCATTTTATACAGTGAGATCAAGTTTAAAAAAAAAAAAAGAATGGTATCACTACAATGAAAGGTCTCCTATGGGGGACTAACATCATCACACATGAATACAGTTGGGCTCATTGGATCCACAAGAGTCTCAGCTTTACAGTGATACCCAATTTATGTAATTCAAGACAGTTTAGGAACCCCAGTATGCAGAAATATTCAAATACATAAATTTAGAATAGGCAAAAATAACACATTTACACTGCATGAACCTACTAGACCAGGGGTCTGCAACCTGCGGCTCCGGAGCCACATGCGGCTCTTTAGCTCCTCTGCAGTGGCTCCCTGTGGATTTTTAAAAATGGAAATGAAAAACTGTTTTTTGTTTACATTTTTATTTTTATTACGGTACCGGTCTACGGTACGACGGAGTATTAGGGCCACATTGAGGGAAAAAAATGTATCTGAGATTTCGAGAATAAAGTCATAATATTACGAGAATGAAGTGTAATGAGAAAAAAGTTGTAGTATTATGAGAATAGAGTCATATTATTATAAAGTAGTAATTTTTACGTGTTATTTTCTTTTTTTCTCGTAAATTTATGACTTTGTTCTTGTAATATTACAACTTTTTTTTCTCGTCAAGTTATGACTTTATTCTTGTAATATTACAACTTTTTTCTTGTGAAGTTATGACTTTATTCTCATAATATTACAACTTTTTTTTCTCGTAAAGTTATGACTTTATTCTTGTAATATTACAACTTTTTTTTCTCGTAAAGTTATGACTTTATTCTCGTAATATTACGACTTTTGTTTCTCGTAAAGTTATGACTTTATTCTCTTAATATTACGACTTATTTTCATGTAAAGTTATTACTTTATTCTGGTAATATTACGACTTTTTTTCTCGTAAAGTTATGACTTTATTCTCGTAATATTACAACTTTTTTTCTCGTAAAGTTATTACATTATTCTTGTAATATTCCATCTTTTTTTCTCGAAATATTACAACTTTTTTTTCTCGTAAAGTTATGACTTTATTCTCATAATATTACGACTTTTTTCTTGTAATATTATGACTTTATTACCCCTCAATGTGGCCCTAATACTCCGTAGTACATTTGCTCTTTGGCCCTCACTGCATTAGACTTATATACTATATACTTAGACTATACACTGTGTTATCTTCATCACAATGCTCAAATGTTTTGCAGCTCCAGACAGATTTTTATTATTTTTTTGCCTAACATGGCTCTTTTGATAGTAAAGGTTGCTGACCCCTGACCTAGAGCCTCTGAAAGACAGTAAAATCAACCTAGTGTTTCAGGAACTAGTCTGGTCCCACCGTTAACATGGTCGCACCTGGTCTGGTCTGTCTGCGGCCTCCTGGTTCATCCTCACCCCGGTGTGTGTGAAGCAGCCTGCGGGCACTCAGGAGGATTATGAGTCCTGACTCCTGACAATGGTGAGATTTGATCAGGCGCACTTAACAAAAACGTTATTGTCCTCCACCTCAAAATGTCACCGACAACACAGAGAGTATCAGTGGACTCTGCAGCGTTTAGACTGCGCCTCCAGGCTACTGTACCGACACACTGCGACCTGTTCTAATAATGATGTCGGTTAATTTAAACTGTAACGGTTACAGCGGCCGTCTTACACGATGCCTGGTTGTACAGATTGTGAGAAACTCGGCGATGTTTTGTCTAGAAACAGCACACATTATTACATAAATGAGGGTCGCTATTACTTGGAATTATTAAAATAAGTGAACTTACTGAGTCCTCACTGTGTTTGTTCACCGTGGAGACAACGACGACCTCGGTAACCTCGATGCAGGAGGGCGGCTGTTCCACAAGATGGCGCCCAACGCCACCAAACCGACACGAAGCTAACAGACATTATTAGGAACAGTTCTGTTTCTGTATCTTCATCTAGATGTGTTTGGACTTTGGAGAAAGCTTTGTGATAAATACTGTATGAATAACAAACTCAAGGAAGTGTCTTTCAAGATATTACATAGAATCTACCCAGTAAAACTTGTGTTGGAAAGATTTAAGCTGGATATTGATTATAATTATGATTTCTGTGGACTTGAAAAACATTTCCTATCTATTCTTTCACTATATACACACACACACACATATATATATATATATATATAAAAATATATATATATATAAAAATATAAATATATATATAAAAATATATATATACCTATAAATATATATTTATATATATATATTTGTATATATATATATATAAATATATATATATATAAATAAATACATATTTATATATATATAAATATATATACCGGACATTTTTCAGACTTTTTTTAATCGGACATTTTTCAGACTTTTTTTATCGGACATTTTTCAGAATTTTTTTTTGGCATTTTTCAGAATTTTTTATCACACATTTTTCAGACTTTTTTTACCGGACATTTTTCAGACTTTTTTTATCGGACATTTTTAAGACTTTTTTTAATCGGACATTTTTAAGACTTTTTTTAATCGGACATTTTTAAGACTTTTTATCAAACATTTTTCAGATTTTTTTTTTTTTTTTTAA
>CAKALU010060702.1:0-25752 GCA_916700995.1 Hozukius guyotensis
GGCCCGTTTGCGCTGGTGTCGACAACACAGACAATGGAACCTGAACATGTGGGGGAATGTCATGTTCAGTGATGAGTCCAGGTTCTGTCTGCGAAAGTTGGATGGCAGGGTCAAAGTATGGAGACGACGCGGAGAACGCTATGCTGATTGTTGCACCGATGGAGTAACAGCTTTTGGTGGGGGCAATGTCATGGTGTGGGGCGGCATCTCCCTCACTGGCAAAACAAGGCTTGTCATCATTGAAGGCACAACAGAACCACGCTGGCTGACCTGCAATGAATTCTGGGTGAGGAATGGAACGCCATCCCACAGTAACGTGTGACCAGGTTGGTGACCAGCATGAGGAGGAGGTGCCAGGCTGTTGTGGCTGCGTATGGATCTTCCACCGCTACTGAGGCTCCTGACGGTGTATTAAATGAATAAAGTGTAAAATAGCCAATATGTCTTGTTTGTTCCTTGTTACTGATAGAGAGTTCAACCATCCAATCCACCAAACAACTCAAAACAAGAGTCAATACCAACAGGAGAATACACTGTTTACCATTGGCGGAGCATTTTGGCAAATTTTTCTTAGGCATTCCCTACATAATCAGCTGTGCTGCTCATCCCACAAATGCATGATCCTTACAAGTTGGACATCATTGTGAAGGTAAATAAACAGGCTTTCCAACGATGTAAAACACAATGCCAATTAGCATTGTAACAACAGAGAAATAATCAACCAAACACAAGTTTCCGAACTTTCTTTTTCCAGTTTATATACAGTATATACAAGTGTTCTGTTAGTTGTAAACTAGGGCTGCCAATCAATTGAAATAGTTAATTGCAAATTAATCACACATTTTTTATCTGTTCAAAATGGGAGATTTGTCAAGTATTTAACACTCTTATCAACATGGGAGTGGGCAAATATGCTGCTTTATGTAAATGTATGTATATATTTATTATTGTAAATCAATTAACAACACAAAGCAATGACAAATATTGTCCAGAAACCCTCACAGGTACTGCATTTAGCATAAATAATATACTCAAATCATAACATGGCAAACTGCAGCCCAACAGGCAACAACAGCTGTCAGTGTGTCAGTGTGCTGACTTGACTATGACTTGCCCCAAACTGCATGTGGTTATCATAAAGTGGGCATGTCTGTAAAGGGGAGACTCGTGGGTACCCATAGAACCCATTTTCATTCACATATCTGGAGGTCAGAGGTCAAGGGACCCCTTTGAAAATGGCCATGACAGTTTTTCCTCACCAAAATGTAGCGCAAGTTTGGAGCATTATTTAACCTAAATAAACAAAAAATAATGAATAAAGACTAATAGTTTTAAAGCATTTAGGCACATTAAATATCAATAGTTTTATTGACTTTTATTTGTTTGACGAAGACCTACACCCACTGGAACTGAGGTGTCCCACTTTACAGCAACTCACCGTATGTATCCCAAGAAATGTAAGAAAGATTGATACTGAGGGTGGGACATTACATTTATTGTTCCATATTGCAGTGTGAAGCCCGTTGAGACTGTAATGTGACTGAAGGTCCTACAGGTAAAGCTCACCTGTCCACACCTGTCCAGCAGATCATGGCGGCAGCAGAGTCCAGCCCTCTGACCACTCACGTGCTGAACACGGCAGACGGCGTCCCGGCGGCCAGGATGGCCCTCAGCCTGCACCATCTCAACTCCACGCTGATGATCTGGAACATGCTGAGTGTCGGGTAGGTAGGGTTTGAACCTGCGGACTAAATACGTCACTACTCTGCTGAAAATTTAGAATCTGGGCTGGAAAATAAGGTTGAGGTTGAAACATACCAAAGTTACCCTTTAATATGAAAATTTGTGTTCAGCCTGCATGATGCTGCAGTCTTTGTCAGAGAAGATGAAACCCTGAAGGAAGGCAGAGAAGAGCTTTTCTTTGTTAATGACAGAAAACAAAAAGTCAGAGTCCTTCTAAGCTTGAATGAACTTTACAACTCAGCAGTTTAATGATTTTTTAGGACAACAAATGAAGACGGCCGCTGCTCAGGACTCACCAGCAGAGAAGCGTTCATCCCCGGCACCTACAAGCTTCGCTTTGAGACGGGTTCATACTGGGAGAGTCTGGGTCAGACCTCCTTCTACCCATATGTAGAGGTGAGCTTCAACATGCTGCGTTCATCTCTATCAGGTGTTCCATGTATTTGGACATGTGGTAATAATGGGTTTGCGGTCAAACTAAACTCCAATCATATCACTTGTAGTCCTAATCCTTAAAATGATCATATTTTAATACTTGCAGGCAGTTTAATAGCAGCAGCTCTTGTTAGTGAATTTAAGTACAACCATTTATGGAATGGTGTAGATGTATAAATATATATAAAAACACATTGATGCTTGTTGCTTTTTGTTTTATATATTGAGATGATTATTTATGTGTATATGTGATAAACATTAAGTTCATTATTGAAGTTATAAAAAGGGGTAGGACCTTATAGGTGTTTACTCGTGCCTACTCCTTTTCAAACATATAATATTTATTTTGTTTATTTAGAATTTGCTGTTTATGTTGTTTATTGTGTTTATTTATACTGTTTATTTTATTTGTTAACCAGGCTGCTTTTTTTGTTTTTAATTAATAAATGGAAGAATATAATACATTATAGTTCTAGGTTGTTATTATTATTTCTATACTTATAAGTTATAAATTATTGTTGACAAATCCTATGAAAAGACTATTTGTTCTATACTGAAGATGTTAATCCTTACAAATGGCTCACATAAATATAAAGTTTTACTTTAAAAAAGGCCAATAATTTACTAAAACAGATGGGAGCTGTAGTTTTCTGCAGATGTCAGCGCATCTGTCCTCCTGCAGGATTATGAAAACACCAGAAGGTGTCGCCAGATCAGATCAGACAATCCTCAGGTTTAAGAGAGTTGTTGTCATCAGTTTAGACAAAAGTAATGTGTACCATAATATGTCAGTATTATCACCTCATCATGATAAATAACAACACTGATTTATTGCAGAGTAATTGTGAGAAAAGTCTGCAGATTTTTCTATTTAGAACTGAAGACAACTGATCATTTATTATTTGTCAATCCTGTTAACTGGCTTGAAATGAAGCTTCTCTTTATAGACAGAGTACAACCAAGGGGTCAGCGCGGGGTCAGCCATGGTATGGTTAAATCCCAATGGACTGAGCTACTACTGTTTGTATTTATTGTATGTTTCTATGTATGTGTGTGTGTGTGTGTGTTTCCAGGTTGTGTTTACCATCTCCGAGCCGGAGAAGCGGTTCCACCTCCCTCTGCTGATGAGTCGATTCTCCTACAGCGTCTACAAAGGAAGCTGAGAGCTGCAGCTTAAACACTCTGCAACCACGGATGGAGAGAGAGTAGATTTCATGACTTGGACTCATCCAGTCTATTTTTGTTTTGTTGTTGTTTTTGCCTTTGGCGCAGTTGCAAATTTTGGAGTGACATGAGCATTTTAATCCTCATCACTGCAAACTTTTTAGGTGCATAACATTTAAGGCTCCACTTAAGATCAAGTGAAGTTGTTTTACTTGTTAAATACATACCAGCATTTATCATCTCTTTAATTGATGTTTTTAGTTATTACTCATAACACTGCTAACCTAACTATTCTTTTGGAAGAGAATCTTAATTTACACATCCGTACAAACCTCTGATTTATTAATTTCTCATTGAGACTGATATTGAAAGTTTTATAGAATCTGTCATCTGTATGAATATGAAGAGTATGAAGCAACTGGAAATACAGCTGAATTGATCAATTTTGTTTTCCTATTTATTTTAATAACATTTAAAGACATGTTCGCTATGGAGGACCACAAGAGTCACGTAAATAGTAATAAAGCATTTAATTGATAAATAACTAATTGTACAATAAAATTAGGATGAAATAAATTTGTTTACAAATGTATTTATGAATCTATGAATAAATGGACTAAATTACAAAGTAATTAATTATTTGACATTTTAATGGGCAATAAAAAAGAATTATAAAAATAATTTTCAAATGAAATATGAATCCATCAATGAATAGTTCAAATTAAAAAGGGATTTACAAAAACACCATAAATCAGTCAAAAAGTACATCATTTAAAAATACATTAATGAATTCATAAATAAAAAATGGAATTTAAAATTAGTTTTAATAATAATTATAATAATTAAAATAGTTTTCAAGCAGAAATGCCAAACATTTGCAGGTTTCAGCTTCTTTGCTGTCTTATATGATTAAAAATCTATTGATCAGACTAAACAAGCAGTATGAACCATAAGCTCTGATAAATTGTGATGGATCTTTTTCACTTTTATTATTATTATTATTATTATTATATAGGTTTGATGAAATGATTAATTGATTAGTCGAGAAAATAATCACCAGATTAACCAACTATAAAACTATTTTTTAGTTGCTGAAAAATTTTAACAAAACATACTTTTGAAACAAAACCAATGTCAATGTCATATGATTTTACTCTGTCTTTTTTTACTTATTTATTCTTTATTTTCGTCTTACTAACCCTGTAATTACTTTTATTTTTTTCTCACAAAGTGAAACATCTATTTTTCAATATTTTAATATCTTGTTCAGCTGTTAAATTATGTAATTTTTAACATGTAATAGTTATATAAATCAGTGTGAAAACAGCACAGTCATCCCATGTTTTGGTAACAGTTCTGTTATATGAGGTTGCATGGAAGCATTGGGAAAAGTGATGTGTGGGTCGCGAACGAGCCGGTTCAAAGAGCCGGCTCCTTTAAGTGAACGATAATAGCCGGCTCTTTTAATTATATAACAGGCAGAAGCTGTAAAAACGAAGAGCCGTTTTGGAGCCGAAAGAGCCGGCTCTTCATGGTTGAGCGGAGCCAAATGAACAGGCTCACTAAAAAGAGCCGAAATTCCCATCACTAATTGGGAATAGTGTCTTTCTGTGTCAGCCAATCAGAGTGAAGGTGTGCTGTGAGGACCCAGTGTTGCCCTCGCTGATGCCTGAATGTAATAAAGTGAATGTAATCATCTTAAAGATAATTAAATACGTTTACTTGCATTAAATGTATAATTTATCATATTACATACTTTACTGACATTTTTTTGACCTAAATATATTTTTTTAATTCATAAATATATTTATTTTTGTAAGAATTTCCGTCAGGCATTCGAAGAGATAGTCTTCCGGGCTTTTACATCATCATGGTCCCGTTGACATTTCACGCTGTTATTCAACAACACTTGTTGGAGCTTCACAATGAAGTCCAGGAGAGGAGATTAAAGCAACAAATCGTTGTGTTTTGGATTGAAAGACTGGGCAAGCGGCTCTGGGAGGATGTCTCAGCTGCTGAGGCTTCTCTCGGCGGCCGGCCTGCCTCTCTGCCAGGCTGGAGGAGCCCGGGCTCGGCTCTCTGCGGTGACCGCAGGACGGCTCCTATCAGCCGGGTACCGGAGCTCCGCTGCTCGGGTGAGTGATGCTGGAGGGTTTCTGGAGTAAATATTAAGAAATGTACGAGTCAGACAGTGAAGTAATGACACAAATTACCTCTCCACGTGGTTAAACTTCGATTTTATATCTAAAGAGGAACGGATATCTAGCTAAGCCCGACTACGTGCGAAACCCCGTTACAAAATCATTAAATTCAAGGTTAGTTTGCTTAATATCAAAATAACATACACCTTAAAACTCCATTTAAGACCTCATCTGCTTGATTATAATATACTCTTTAATTCGGCATTAATCAGATCCAGCAAATACAAATATTGCAAGAAATGTTTGTCTAAAGGAACTGATATCTTAGCTAAACCCCGTTGCAAAATCATTCAATTCAAGGTTAATTTGGTTGATATCAAAAGGCACACACTTTAGAACTCTATTTAACACCTCATCTGCTTGATTATAATCTACTTTTTAATTCGGCATTAATCACATCCAGCACATAAAAATATTAATAAGTAATAAAGTGACTTTCTGTGTGGAGACTCAGCTTGCTACTACGCAGCTAGTAATCAGACTTTGGGATTCGCAGGCAAAAGGGTCACCGGTTTTCTGGAGTAACTATTAAGAAATGTACGAGTCAGACATTGAATTAATGACACAAATTACCTCTCCACGTGGGTTGGAAGTTAAACTTTGATTTGTTTGTCTAAAGGAACGGATATCTAGCTAAACCCAACTACGTGCGAAATCCCGTTACAAAATCAGTCAATTCAAGGTTAGTTTGGTTAATATCAAAATAACATACACTTTAAAACTCAATTTAACACCTCATCTGCTTGATTATAATCTACTATTTAATTCGGCATTAATCAGATCCAGCAAATAACATATTAATAAGTAATAAAGTGACTTTTTGTGTGGAGACACAGCTTGCTACTACGCAGTTAGCTAGCAGCCTTTGGGCTTGCAGGTAAAGGGTCACCGGTCTTATTTAACACTTTAGTGACATTTTTGTCCTGTAATCAGGTGTATTCTGTGTCTTTTTAGAATATGCCATTAAAGTTATACAACTTGCAAAAGTTCTTTATGAGGCTTTTCTCAGAAAACAGGCTAACAACCGTCCTGCTACTTATTTAGCTAACTGAGGCCCTTAAAGTGAGCTAAATTTAGCATTAAGTATGGTAGCTTTTTAAACTCAATGCTCCATTTGTGTTGATGCTTAAAAACGTGGTTTCACCAAACAAAACAGTATTCTTCTGCACCAGTGTTGACTGAAAAAAATGATCTAAAGTAAATACACAAAGCAGTGTATTTGTACCATAGAAATAGAATAGGAGATAAGACTGAACTCCTATATGGTGCAATGGTTTGAAATAATATATATATATATATATATATATATATATATATATTATAAGAGAGATTTATATAATGGAAAAAATTACTTTGCAGCTTAAAGTGAGAGAAAATAATTTGTTAGTAAATAGAAGAAATGGATGATTTATGACAGTGGAAAATGCTTATGGACTAACTGATGTATAAATGACAAGATACTGGACTTGTAAACACTCTTCTTTTATAATGGACAATTTTAACCATGTTTGTTTTCTTTATTGTGTTTTCTTTTCCAATCTTTCTGATTGTAAAAAAAAAAAAAAAGTTAACATACACTTTTGGTTGTATGCACAAACAAAAAATCAATAAATATGAATATTGTCTTGTTTAAATGCGGCTTTATCATAAACACGTGTGACATAAATCTGGGCTCTTTAAACATTAATGGTGCAAGAGGGGATGTTTTAGAGAGCTTCCCTTTTTAATTTAGTGAAGGCTAACTAACTCTTTTTTTTTACAAGAAATGCACAGCTTAGAATGAATGTGAATAGAGGAGGGAGTGGGATGGGGAGAGTAGTAACAGTGCTGGAGTTGCAGTCTTGTTTTCTAGAAAATATAAGCTGAATTTGAAAATGTACAAATTACTTTCATTAATGTGTATGCTTCAACCGTAGGCACAGATAGAGAGTGTTTTTAACACACTTTATACACTGTTGTTAACAGTTGTAGACACTCAAGACTGAAAACCATCCAGAACCACATAGAGCTTCCAAGAACTGTCTTGTTTTAAATGGGAGGGTAATGATGGATGTGATATTTGGAGACATTTCCATCACACTCAGCGTCAGTACACTTGGTATCCTACTAAAGATAACTAGGCAAGGCTTGATAGATTTTACTGTTTCAACATCAAGCTAATGCATGTGACTAAAGATGTGAAATGTAGCAGTGCCTGTTGGCATTTCAGTGTGGCTCTTCTTTCTGATACAGTCTTTAAAAATGCTTCCAGTCTCTTTTGGAGTAACTACTGAAACACAAAATCTGAGTACAGTTCATGGGACATAGGGAAGGGTAAAATAAAACAGCTGTGCCTACAGTACCAGCCCAGTCAAACAGCAGGAGAAAGAGAACATATTAACGTTCTCAAAAGGAAAAACGTCAGCTCTATCTGACCTGCTGGGTTTTTCTGCTCAGGGTGCTCTGGTTAGATCTCGGTTTCAGGATGCTCCCTCTCACTTTTTCTATGGCCTTGAACTCCTATTGTAGTTCTATGATTTGTACAATGTAGTTTTATAACTTCAGATGTAAAGCGTCAGTTTATTGAAAACTGTCGCCGTCTTATTATTAACTTGTCCCCCCTTATTACTCAGCTCTAATCTAATATGGGCAATGATTCAATTCTATTGTGTCTTTAAGGCCCAGACACACCAACTCGACATCAAAGAACTAGCGGCAAGGAAGGCTGACTGTTGAGTCGCCTTTGTCTTGGCCGACATATTGCACTTGAACACACCACAAAGACTACAGCCGACATCCAGTTTGCGTGGGCGTTCTGCGCCTGCGTGAGATGAAATAACTCTCCACACCAGCAGCCGGTGGTAGTCATCATTCAAAAAGGGAAACAGGAAGACCGTTGTTATGATACGTACATGAAACAAAGCGGCGTTTGCCGACCATTTTCACACCACTCTTACTCACCACTTAGCTTCATTCCAGATGTTCATGTCGCTGTGAAAATATCCGTGTGTTGGAACCGTCAGATGAGATAAAGATGAAAAAGGAGAAGAGTCTTCTGTGTGTGTCCTCTTGACTTTACACGTTGGCTTGCTTTCCTCACTTCAGTTTCTCTTCTCGTGCACTGATTGGTTTAAGCTGAACAGCCAATCAGAGTAACTTCTCTCACCGACGAGCTCCGCCGCCGATTCAACATGCTGAATCGCCCAAAAAACCTCCGACACAGGCAGACTAGAGCCGACAGACGCTCACCGACGACCCTAAACTGTCCGACGGCCGACCGTCGGCTTGGTGTGTCAGGACCTTTAGACGTGGTGGTCTTAAAGCCGCCATATAAATGTTGTTTCTCAGCAGAGCCTCTCAGGTTGTTCTTGGTGTGTGTTCGGTGTACTAACGGTGGTTCTGTGGTCTTTTTCAGAATCTCAGTCGGACTCCATTGAACTTCCTGCCCTGTCGCAGATTCCAGTCAGCTCAGCGACGACTGTACTCCACTGAACCTAAAGGTGAGCGCCGCTGTGTGTCTAAAGCACAAAAGGTGGTTATTGTGCTCATCCAGCCCCAGTTGGGTTCACGACAAAAAGCAGCAAACAAAGAAAAAGGAGAAGTTGTCTGCACATTAAAATTTGCAATTTCTCAAATGTTTTTATTGATGCAACATTTTGACCTATAAGATCTTAATCAGGCAAACATCCATGTAATATAACAATCATTTCAGATGGACAAGGAGGAGCCGCAGGAGGAGGAGGAGGAGCAGGAGGAGCAGGAGGAGGAAAATCATCAGGTGGAGGGAAGAAGGGAGGAAAAGACTGGTGGAACCGAATGCAAAAGGTTTGTTAAACTTCAAAACATTTAAATTCTTACAAGATGTTGAAAGATTTGTTTGGAGGAGAAAGTGAGATTTTTTTCTGTGTAGTTAAACTAAGATGAGAAATAAAAGCTGGACTTTTAGGTGCAGGTCTTTAGTTAACTTTGCTCTCACGGAGTTCACATAACGGGTTCATTAAAAAAGTAGTATTTAGGTTGATGTTGAGTCTTCCAAGAAACTTCTCTTCCTCTACTTTAGCAATATAAAATACACAGGATGTTTTTATGGAAAATTCTGGGAGGAAAATGTTGGAAATATTGTTTCACAGTATTGTTATTGGTTTAGTATTGAGTAATGGTTTGAAATTTTGCCAATATTGATCAGTTTGATAACAGCGCTGGATGGCTTTCACTGATTCAGAATCCGTTTTATTGCCAAGTAGGTTTCCACATACGAGGAATGTGCCTTTGTATCTTTGTGCATAAAGGTCACAATAAACATAGTAAGGGAAAAGAAAAAACAAGAATAATAAATATAAAATTTAAATTTTGTTTAAAAGGAAAAAGGTGTACAGTCGCATCGCCATATCGTGGTTTATTTCACAACAATGACCCGCTAGCTGTACATTATCCCGCTTATTACACGGCTACTTACTTAAGAAATCAATCATTTGACACAAAAACGGCCCACCAGAGTCAAACATCAGAACTTGGTCCACAGCAACGGTCTGTTATACATAGCAACGGTCTGTTATAAAGAAATAACAGACCGTAGAACGCCGTGATTGACCAATCAGAATTGGGTATACAACAAAGCTGTGTAATAATGTTTTATAACATGGACCTGTGTGTCTGTGCTGGTCTTCAGGGTGACTTCCCCTGGGATGAGAAGGACTTCCGCTACTTGGCGATCACCGCTACCGGAGTCGGTTCAGCTCTGCTCTACTTCTACTTCAGAGACAACGGCAGAGAGATCAGCTGGAAGGACTTCGTCCACCGCTACGTGGGCAGAGGAATGGTAAGGAGGACATTTATACTGGGACATTTATACTGGAGCATTTATACTGTACTGAACATCCACAGAAACAAAATAAAATGAATATGGTATAAAGGTGTATCATCCACTGCATCTTTGGATAATAGGAGACAGGAGCAATGCTGCTAAAGAAACTAATTTAAGTAAAAAAGACTGTAAATGTATTTTTTAAAAACATATAAATGTGTTTTCTGTCCAGGTGGAGCGGTTAGAGGTCGTCAACAAACAGTATGTCAGAGTCATCCTGGTGCCGGGAGCCGACGCTGATGCGGTGAGAACAAACAAACAAACTGAAATCTGACACTGATGCAGACATTTTAACCTCAACTTTTTACCTAATTTTTATGGAGCCAAACAATTGTAATGAAATTCAGTATATTTGTGTTAATCTTTGCTGCATTTTGCCAGACATACTGTATGTAATGTTGAAATTATGGTGCATTCATGTACTCCTCGGATGGTCCCATTTCACGAGTTGGGAAGTCGTACTACTTCCGACGTCCGTGTGTTCATGAGCTTTATGTCGTAATGTGGAAACAACACGGACGCTATTTATTACTCAAGAGTGTGTAAACAACAATAGCTGCTTCCTGTATTTGATTAATCGCAATTAAAAATTTTAATCCATTGACAGCCCTAGTTTCTTACCATCAACCCAACATTTACTTTCGTCTGCCATGTCTCTACGTCATGACGTCTACGTGGCTAGTCTTGTACCAAAATTTTCGCCGACTTTCCAAGTTGTTGTTCTGACATGAAGGGGCGTTCACAGGAATTTTCCCAGTTGGAAACTAACCTTTCCGATTATTCCGACACCACATGAATGCAGCATTAAGCTGTGGATCCATTGTGAAAATGGGACCAACAAATGCTCCTCCTTCCATACTACTGTAGATGCTTTTGTTTATTACTCTTCATGTATTTGAATTGTGAGCTAAATGACATGTAACGATCTGGATCTCTGAAATTGGAAATTATTTCACTCTGTAAATAATTACACAAAAAAAAAGCAATTTCTCCCAACAAAAAAAGACAATAACGATACAGCATAAAGATTCTTTACAGACTGAAAAGGTGTCGGATGACGCTACATCTCCTCTTTTTTAATAATACACAATGTGTTTGAAATAATGAAGTCATGTGTGACCTGCAGAGCTACGTTTGGTTCAACATCGGCAGCGTCGACACGTTTGAGAGGAACCTGGAGGCGGCGCACATGGAGCTCGGCCTGGAGTCGTCACGCCGCCCTGCCGTCGTCTACAGCACCGAGAGCGACGGGTGAGTTTAACATGTAAAACAGCTGTACTTCTCCCATCGACGTATATCTTGTGTAAACCGGTCGATATCTCAGAGATAACATCTGATATACGAACACTTCGCTCCTCTCTCTTGTCCCAGCTCCTTTCTGATGAGCATGATACCCACCCTGCTGCTGATTGGCTTCCTGCTCTTCACCCTGCGGCGAGGACCAATGGGAGGAGGCCCCGGTGGCGGAAGGGGCGGGCCCTTCAGCATGAGCGAGTCGACGGCGAAGATGATGAAGGACAACATCGATGTGAAGTTCAAGGACGTGGCCGGCTGCGAGGAGGCCAAGCTGGAGATCCTGGAGTTCGTCAACTTCCTGAAGAACCCACAACAGTACCAGGACCTCGGGGCCAAGATCCCCAAGGTACACGCACACACGCACGCACGCACGCACGCACGCACACACACATACATTTATATAGAGATTTGTAAATGTACATGTTTTTCGTACCTACCTTGTGTCTTTTTTTGTGAGTGATGCATGTTTTTTGTGATCTATATAAATTGCTGCTGTAACACCGCGATTTCCCTTTGGGGATCAATAAAGTCTATCTACCTACACATCTCATAATTAAACCTCATAAACGTCCATCTATCTATCTCATAATTACACCACTTAGACATAGTATTTAGTGTGTTGGGTGACTGATGTAGTTCCTGAAGTTGTAATTTGGTGTGTATTATAGTTGAGATGAGTTAAATGTCTGGTCATGTGGTATCCCAGGGTGCCGTGCTGTCCGGACCTCCTGGGACGGGGAAGACTCTGCTGGCTAAAGCCACCGCCGGCGAGGCCAACGTCCCCTTCATCACCGTCAACGGCTCCGAGTTCCTGGAGATGTTTGTGGGCGTCGGTCCTGCCAGGGTGAGTAACGGAAACCACATCAAACGTCTGTCGGACCTCAGGACTCTGGGGAACAAGTGTTTGTTTTTCCCCCTTTAGATCTTAATTATATAATTTAGAATCTTATATAATGTAAATTTTTCCTCCCAGCTGTGCTTCTTGTGGTCTCAAGAAATGAGTCAGTTTTTCCATTAAGAAGAACAAATATTTGAACATTGGTCCTTTTGTGCATCGCTCTACCTTCCGCCAGTTCTTGTAATGTTTCTTTTACTTGCTACAAACAGTATTTACCAAATATCTGTCACTTACCATCACAATTTATATAAAGTACCAGTTTTTGGAGAGAAACTTGAATAAATCAAGTTGTTTGAAGGAGACGTTTTCACAGCAATATAAAATAGATAAGATAGAGGGAATTATGACCTGTTTAACTTCATAACAAAACCCAGTATGACAACAGTAATAAAGGAGTAAATGTTGAAGCACATGAGATTTATTGTTTTGTTTTTTACCGTGGTATCGAATTGGTATCGAGAATCATGGAATTTAACTGGTATTGGTATCGACTACTAAATTTCTGGTATTGTGACATCACTAGTCATGTTTGTCCACCCTGAGTGAAAACGGAGCGGTTGATTGTGTTTCCTCCTCTACAGGTGAGGGACATGTTCTCCATGGCGAGGAAGAACGCCCCCTGCATCCTCTTCATCGATGAGATCGACGCCGTGGGGAGGAAGAGGGGAGGAGGGAACTTTGGCGGTCAGAGTGAACAGGAGAACACCCTGAACCAGCTGCTGGTGGAGATGGACGGTAGGCCGCAGATTAACTCATTCTTCAGGTTTTTGATTTGAAATTATGTTTTAGTTCTTAACTTCCTGGTTTTATTTTTTCTTTGCAGGTTTTAACACGGCGACTAACGTGGTGGTTCTGGCCGGAACCAACAGACCCGACATCCTGGATCCTGCTCTTATGAGACCGGGACGCTTCGACAGACAGATCTATATAGGTAGAGTTCAACTCTCTCTGTTCTCTGTGACTCTACGTACGAAACATAAAAACGTTGTTGGGGTGACTGAGGAGGTGTCATCAGGTCAAACAGGAAATAGATTATTTCATGAATTATCTGTTAATCTGCTGTATATTTTTTCCATTCTTCGGTTCATTTCTTGGTCTTCAAAACATCAGAAAATTGTTTCTTTGAGCCCTGTTGACATCTTCGTATTTGTTTTTTGTCTGACCCACAAATTTGACCCAAAAGTTTTCTGTAATTTAGGGAAATGAAAAGCAGCAATCCTCGCAATGAAGAAGCTGGAAGCATTATACATTTTGACTATTTTGCTTAAAAAATTGCTCAAGTGATTAACAGATTATCAAAATAATTTCCATAATTTCAACTAATTGTTTATTAATTGTAATTGAATATTCTTTTGGTTTTAACTGTTTATATATTTTATTTATGTATTCACTCTTTATTTAATATTTATTCATTTTGTATTATTTATTTTTTAATTAATTATTGTCAGACTGACTGATTTATTTAATGAATGTGAAATTGCATCATTCACGTTCACCATATCACTTTTATTTATTCACTTTTTATTTTGAAGTCAGTTCTTACACTCTCTTACCCTAATGCCTACAGTACTGTGCATGTTTCACAAAACAACGTGGGGGCTAGTTTTACCATCTTTATTTGAAGTGGAGGCGTCTTCCATCACCGTTTACAACCTCAACACGCGCTTCACTTCTTTCGCTCTCTCCAGATTATAAAAAAAATGACAAGACAATTTGTACTCGATGTTGGCGATATAGTCATTGACTACATCCCACGTAAAACAAGCCGCAATACATAGAGTATATTCGATATATCGCCCAACCCTACAACAAAGTGCACACTTTTTCCAATTCAATTCATTATGTAGCCCAAATGTACATCTATCCTATCATTATCTTATATTTTATATGGTCGTCTGTCGTGTCCCGTCTCCTTTCAGGTCCTCCAGACATCAAGGGCAGAGCGTCCATCTTTAAAGTCCACCTGCGACCGATCAAACTGGACCCCAACATGGACAAAGACCATCTCGCAAGGAAGATGGCTGCTGCCACGCCGGGATTCACCGGTACGTTACGGCTGCATCGTCTATCACGGTTTAGTGTTTTCATGAAATCTGTGAGAAAGGAAACTAAAATATAGTAATGTAGTCAGTTTGTTTTAACCTCTGGATGCTCTGTTTACTCCAAGAAGCCTGAATAATCTGAATAATCTGAATAATTCGAGAGAAAAGAGATGAAAACCTTAAAGGAAATTCAATAAAAATTAGACTTCTGCTAGTTGGAAACAGTTTTAAACCAAATCAGATCAGATTTTGTACAGTTTAACTGAAACACAAAATAATAAAGGGAAAACTACCTTAAAAAAACAAACAAGTGTAACAGAAAATCAGCATTTGACAGCTGCTTGTACTTTTATAGAGAGCACTGAAAGAGAAAACATGTTTGGTATAATTAATGTTTAGTGTTGTGCAAACTAGTCTTGAATGAATTGTTGACGGATGTATTTCTTCAGGAGCCGACATCGCTAACGTCTGCAACGAGGCGGCGCTGATCGCTGCCAGGCATCTGAACACGTCCGTCAACGCCAAACACTTCGAACAGGCCATCGACCGCGTCATCGGAGGTCAGTGTGGCATCACAAACCGACCCAACCTCCTTGCTTTCTTTATCCACTTTATACTAAATGTGTTCCTGTATTTATTATCACTCAGCTTCATAATTACTTTCCCTATTTAAATGTCTTTTATATATAATAATAATAATACTTATTATTATTATCATCATCCAGTTTGTGTGTTTTGTGTGTTTTCAGGTCTGGAGAAGAAGACTCAGGTCCTGCAGCCCACGGAGAAGAAGACTGTAGCGTACCACGAGGCAGGTCACGCCATCGTGGGCTGGTTCCTGGAGCACGCCGACCCGCTGCTGAAGGTACGTCTGATATCTTTAACTGATATTAATACACACTAATATACCTCCTTTGTGTTCATAACTCAGTACTTCCTGTAGTGCCAAAACTGTAATTTAGAGCGGGTTTGAAACTGGACATGAGTCAGTATGAAAATGTCTTTGTGTTGTTATCAGGACAAAATTAATCTTTGTATTAAATATTATCTCAATAATAAAGATTTAATTTGTGTTCATAAAAACACAAAAAATACAGTTGTACTGTATACTCAAAACGTTTAACTGGAACGCTAAAAAAAGTCTTCTTCAGAAAACAAAAAAATAAAAAAAATAAATTAGAAAATTATAATAAAAGTAAATATAAAAAGATGAATACAAATAATAATGATAATAAAATAATAGAAAGATAATATAATGAAATCGAAATAAAAATAAAATTGAAAAATATAAATAATAAATTAAATACAAATAAAAAACAATTATAAAAATAAACGGAAACAAAATAACAAAAACAATTTAAATAATATAGCACCTTTTGTTTAAAGATGCAGCCCAAAAATATAAAACAAAACAAAATACAAACAATATTTGGCCAACTTTTTTAAATACAAATAATCAACAATAAATACAACCTTTAATAAATATAAAAGAAAAAAAGAGCTGACAAAGTTTTATTACTACAAATTAAAAGCCAGAATAACTGAGGGTTGTTGTTGTTGGAACGTGAAATGAAATTCAGTCATTGATATAAGAATGTGCTCTGTTCTGTAAGGATTTATTAACTAGTAAAATATGACTTAATCAGAAGTAAAACTAATCAGGAGACTCGTTAAAATATTCAAAAAATTATAAAAAATAAATAAATATTAGTTTAAAAAAATGTCAGTTTAGTTTTTTGCTGGTGCTTTAAAAAAAAAAAAAAAAAAACAATATACAGTTGATAAATGTCACACAAACCTTTATAACAGATGTAAAAAGTTAATTAATGCTAAAGTACCACAGAAAGAGTGGTGTATAACCACTAGTGCTGCTGCCCCCGTCACATCTACAACTATTACCAGTGCAGAACAGCAGTAAACCCACTTCCTGTGTGTGTGTGTCCAGGTGTCGATCATCCCGCGGGGGAAGGGTCTGGGTTACGCTCAGTACCTGCCCAGAGAGCAGTACCTGTACAGCCGAGAGCAGCTGTTCGACAGGATGTGCATGATGCTGGGGGGCCGCGTGGCCGAGCAGGTCTTCTTTGGCAAGATCACCACCGGAGCTCAAGACGACCTGAAGAAGATCACGCAGTCCGCCTACGCTCAGGTACGCATCACACGCACACGCACACGCACACGCACACACACACACACATGCTGGGTCTGTTTTTCCTGCCCTGACACCTGGATCTCCTCCCTCCAGGTTGTGCAGTTTGGGATGAGTGATAAGGTGGGGCAGGTGTCGTTCGACCTGCCGCGGCAGGGTGAGATGGTCCTGGAGAAGCCGTACAGCGAAGCGACGGCCGAGTTGATCGACTCGGAGGTCCGAGAGCTGGTGGAGCGAGCGTACCAGAGAACGCTGGAGCTCATCGAGGACAAGAAGGAGCTGGTGGAGATGGTGAGACCCGCTAATGCTTCATCATGTTTACTGGTCAGAGGTCCTGGAGCCTCTGTGCTATTATGGAGTCTTAACGGTGTGTGCCATTTAATTATTTTAAAATCAAGAGGTTCCAGACACAAAAGACACAAAGAGAAACAATGAAGTCAAAAATAAAAATTGATAAATAATAAACAAACGCTCATCAACATGAGTTTTGTACAAAGGTGTATTAGGGCCATTGTAGGTAAAAAACTAAATAAAATTGCAGAGGCAGGGGAGGGGGGGGAAACTCAGATTTTACAAGAAAAAATCTATGATATTCTCTGAGATTCAAGTGGTAAATTTACAAGAAAATACTCCCACATTTTTACAAGGAAAAACTTGAATATTCTCTGAAATTATAAAGTCATAAATTTGTGAGGAAATAAGGAATCACATCGCTTAACTTTGCCATGTTGGATCAGCCTCATCGCACCGAAGAGGTTGTCAAAGTTAACGTGATAATAATGCGTTTACGCAAATTTGTTTAAACTGAACTAACATCTTTTTAAAGCATTAATGTAACTTGCAATTTTTGGTTTGTAGTGGACTCCGTTTTAAAGGTAGAGTGAAGATACTGGTATTATATGAAACTAGAGAACCATTGGTACCAGCCATGTCATACTAGCTTGTCGTGATGGAGTCTAAATAATGCTCCAAACTTATGCTAAATTTGCTAAAAAGGAAAAACATAGTTTTACTGCTAATAAAAAGATAAATGCACCGATGGAAAGCTGAAGATCTTGTCATTCTTAAGCTCTTAAACTTGACAGAGATATTGCTGGATACATTTGTAGGTCGCCAGTAACCTCTAATCACAGTTAAAGTGATACTGAACTTTGGTAGAACTTTGGGTTGTATTGCTAAGTAGCCGTGATATATGTCCAACTAAAGGAGAAAATCATCAATTGCTCCTGTGAGCAGATTATGATTTGTTAAGATTTTTTTTTTTCTCTCTCCATTCACTCCCGTTGCTAGCGAAACAGGTCGCTAAGGTTGCTTTCATATAGGTTCAATCAAGTCGGCTTGGTCATAGGTTAGAAACGAGACAGAATATCAGCTCCCTTACTCATATTTGAAGGCCATTGCAAAAATAAAACATTGTCGTATGAACCTGAAGTGCCAACCCAAACTAAACCGAACTGTGACTAGAGGTTACCGGCAATCCTGAACTTTATCCAGCGATGATCTGTCAATTTTACAAAAAATTCATCACATCAATGCATCAATGGAAAGATTTGTTGTTCTATAGGTGTATCGGTTGTCATTCTATCATGAAGGCAAAGGGGTGAAGTTTGACCCTGAAGTGACCAGGCTCCTTTTATTAGGGCCATGGCAGCCATTTTTCAAAATGTCTGCTATGGCCCTCGTGGGGCAAATTTGCAGCGCCCCAATATCGATATCTTTTCATAACATATAAACCTACTTCTGTGCCAAATGTGTTGCTTTTATCGCAAAATGTACAATTGTTATGTTTAACTGCATCGCTAATATTTTACAATATATGGACACAAGCACACAGAATTTCTGGAGGTATTTTTCCAGGAAGAAGTGGAAGTAAAGTTGTAGATTTTGGCCAGACCTTCATCCCTGGTTTCCTCCTCAGGTGGGGAAGCGTCTCCTGGAGAAGGAGGTCCTGGACAAGGCGGACATGTTGGAGCTGCTGGGCCCGCGGCCGTTCGAGGAGAAGTCGACGTACGAGGAGTTTGTGGAGGGGACGGGGAGCTTCGAGGAGGACACGAGTCTGCCGGAGGGCCTCAAAGACTGGAACCAGGAGAGAGGAGGAGGAGGAGGAGGAGGAGGGGGAGGGGAGGCTGAGGAGACTAGCCCGACTCAGGACAAACAGCAGGCCGTGTAGAGCCGGAAACTCAGATAAGAACAAACAAACTCTTCACATCCCAGCTGCAAAAACCTCAACGCTGACTCAGTTTCAACAGAGCCTGGGAGGTAGAGTTCGTAATTCAGGCCCTCAATTTACTTTGTGTCCCCTCAGGTTAATAATTCAGACACTTAAATGACTAAATTCATTACAGCAAGTTCTCAGTTTCATCCAGTCTGTCCGCTCAACATTCACTAGGAACCTCGACGTGGATATATTTCAGGATTTGTCTGTTTAAAAGTTTCTGAAGGAAAGGGGAAAATCGAGTAATTTAAGAGCACAAATTATTAATTCAAGGAACCCAAATTAAAGTCTATAAATTACTAATTTGAGTGTCAGAAATGCTCCTCCTGAGAACCACCGGGCTCTGTGTGAAAATGTAGAATCGACTTTAACGTCACTGAGGCTGCATCAGTTTGTTTTTCCACCGTTCGGACAGGAAGACGCTCCAAATGGCCTTAACACTGATCGAACAGGAGACCTGAACTGAGTGTAAATGATGCACATTTTTCTCTTTATTTATTGCGTTAAAAAGGGAGTTTTGCTTCCCGACTGACATCCAGCTGACGAGGAAGAAAAAAAAAACTTTTCTGCAACCAAATTTAAAACATTTTTAAATATTTTGAGAATTGATGTTAAGCTATTTTCTTTTTGTTTCCTGCAGTGTTTTTTTTTTTTTTTTTACAACATTTCATGGACGTTTTCTTTTATTAACCGATAACACGGACATGTTTCACCCTGCTCAGTGTTCACGTCGGTATATAAAAAAACCACAGCTGTCCGTTTGAGTTTCTTTTATACAAACCGCTCGATGCTGGGAAGACGTGTAGATGATTGTATAGATGTTTTGTGCTGCTACATCATCAGCTGACTGATGGGAAACTTAAATAGTTGATATTAATAATTGAAGGATTTCTGCTGATATAAAGGAGAAATCAAAAGGAAAAAGCAATTAATGACTTCATTTTTCGGGTTACTTGAATGCTTTTAATGTTTTTAATCATCAGCTCCCCTGAAGAGAGTAAACCAATTAAATTAATGTGTAGCCTCAGCCTGATTATTGTGATTATTGTGATTATTATTATTATTAGCCAGAGACGATTATCATCCAAAAACTATTATAAAAGCATAAGAGACGTACTGTTGAATTTGGTGGCAGCTCACCTTTATTACAGCAGAGTTTATCTCCTAAAATAATAAATAAAATACACCAGCGTGTCCTGATATGTGAAGTTGAGTTATTGTGTCTTTAGTCCCTGAAACACCTTCGTCTCGTTCTTTTGGGTTAAAATGTGAATCGCCACCTGCGTAGCAGAATTTAATGTTAATTTAAAACTGTGAAAATTAGTCAAATATAAGGTTTCTGACTAAAATCAAGACGTATAAACTCTTTTGATTGGTTCCAGATCATATTTAAAACCTCTTTCTAAAATTACAGACAGTTGAAGACGCTGTTAAATCTTAAATTAAAGCACGACTCGCTGGTCCCACATGAATAAGACATAAATTAATATACATTTTAATATTAATTCATACAGTCCAGTATGTAAGATGTAGCTGCACAGTGAACTATTCAAGTATTTATTATTTTCGTTTGATTTATGGCTTATAATTTGCAAAAACATGTATTTAAGATTTACTTTTAAAAGTCATTTAGACTTTAAACCAATTTGTCACAAGAGGAAACCTAAAAGATTTCTTTCCAGATCAACACCAGACCAAGAAACTAAATTTAAAACCTTATTTTAGACTCTCCAGGTCTTGCAGAAACATTAATAATATTGCATAGTATTAATAATTCAGACGCTGAACTAGACATCAGTAAACCTAACCCTGCAGTAAAAGTAACTGAGACCAAAATCTAAATGACAGAAGTGATCAATAACAGCATCTACCGGGGGATTTTGTTCTTTTTATCACATTATTGTTGTTATTGTCCAGCCGGTGGCGCTGTCACTGTGACTGTAGGCAGAACCTGATGTTAACAGCAGGAGGGTTCGACTGACACGATGTTAAAAAGCTGAATGTCTCGAGTGTCTGTTTGTTGCCTCCCGTTACTTGTGCGAGTTTGACCGCCGATATCATTTGTGTTCATTCGCATCGCTCGCGCTAGACACGCTGGAGAGGAGGAGGAGGATGGGCTTATCTCCATGTAGATGCCAATAACGTTTCATTAGCCGTGGCCGAAATAACCGCTGTTGCTGCTTTGTATACATATGTCGAAAAACCAACTGCCATCTTGTCTGGGTTCATAACATCCTTTCACGCTCAGTGAATTTTACCGAGCTGTATTCACCGTATCTAGCAAGCCACACGTCAGCTGAATTAATGTGGTTTACTACTGCGGTATGAACCCAAAATAAACAGATTGTGCTGTTATTTAATTGCAATAAATGGATGTAAATGATGCCGATATACCTACATAATGATGGTGATTTGTAAAAAGTCTGAATTCATGCTTTGTCAGGTCTGTCTACAAGACGACAAGCAAACAACTTTTAAAACCCTTGTTTTCTGAATGGAGTTTGGATGGATTCGTGACACAGCGTTGTGCGAATCTCGCGTCTATCCGCCTCTTTGTATTGACTTTGTATGTAATCACGTTTGGTGTGCCCGTTTTAGTGACTAAATATAAAACTACTCTGGCCTCAGACAATTGTATCGGTTGAACCCTCCTGTACATGAACTGTGAATTTAAAGAGAGATTTCCTTCTGAAGTGTACCTGTTAAAACAGAAACACGGAAGTTCCATAAATGTATTTAACCTCCTGTTTGCCAGCTGTCGGTAATGTAAAGTCAGGAAATATGAAGAGAGCTGAACAATAAATATTCTTTATATCAAAATTTGAAAGAGTACAGTTTTCAAATGTAAGAGCTGCAGTTATAATAATGATAATAATAATAATAATCACCTTTGCTGTAGAGATTTGGGAAACATAACTCTGTTTAAATAAGCAAAACAATAAGTAATAAATGTTCTTTTATTACTCCAGACGAATTAGCCACATTAGCTAATCCACAAGGCTAATTTCTGTGTTCAGTTTCTGTGTTCTGTGACATTTAAGTGTATGAGGAGGCTCGCTTGTGTCAATTTGTTGAGTTGCGTTTCCTGAATCTACAGCAGAGTTGAACAGTATCAACGTTAATAATCAGAAATTCAACTGAAACCTCTGAGTCTCAGGCCCCGTCTACACGTATACAGATATTTTTAAAAACGGATATTTTCCCCTCCGTTTAAAAGAAAAAAATGTGTCCACAAGACCTTCGTTTTACACAATATATCCGTCCACACTCGAACGCAAAAACAACTCCAAACGCTCGCCGTAATGGTTACGTCATCACAAGTGAGATCACAAGTTAAAGGTCATGTGAGCCTTCTCGCTCCCTTTCCTTCGGCTTCATTACATTCAGTTCGGTAACAGTTATTGTTGATAATCAGTTACTGTTGATAATCATGATTATTTTGATGAATATTGAGATCACGATTATTTATCATGGTTATTCATTGACTTTAGGGACAAAATATTTTTATTGCACTGCTTTCGCTTCCATGTTGTGCTACATTCCTGTACAAATATTTGCATCAAAATAAAGATTGATCCTTATTCATGATGCATCTCCTAGAAGCAAAATAAAATTGTACCATAACTTTTTACTTAAAAAAAAACAGAACACAGAACAGCAAATTGTTGCATCAAAATAAGACTTAAAATAAGGTTTTTCTTCACCTGAATTCAGTGCATGTTCATTTCACAGAGCTTCCTATGAGCGGAGCACGCATTTTAAACGTCAATAATATCGCATTCGATCATGTTCATTTAATTGTGGGAAGCCAAAATTGTGATCATGATTAATATTCGATTAATTGTGCAGCCCTACTTAGAAGGCGTTTTCAAAAATATCCATTTTTGTGTCCCAAAACTCTGTTTGCGTGTGGACGAGAGGCCGAAACGTAGAGGGAAATATTAGTTTTTAAAAATATCTGTATACATGTAGACAGGACCTAAATCTGGTTTAAACCACATCTGCTTCAGTCTAAAATCCAGGATACCTGCAGGTAAACAATCTCTTAAAGAGTAATTGGTCCTTTAACATTTGGCGACTGTATTTTCTGTTGACCTTTGACCTCTCAGAGAGCTGAGAATGTCAGTGTTTAAAGCTCAACCCTTACTTTTAATCCACTTTTTTTAAAATTGTAAATGTAAAAATCTACTTTGTATACAATATTTCTGTAAAAAAAGCTAGAAAGACGCTACATTCGTTGAGTGTGATGGCAACAGTTAATGCTGCACTGAGGACGCTCTGGTCCTCGTTCAGTTTATAGTTCAGGAAGGAGAAATAAAAACATGAAGTAGCCCTTTATCTCCACTGCAGAGAGAGTCGAAGCTCGTCTGAACAGCAGGAGAGAAAATCTGAGATGTCCCGTCGTCTCTCGTGGAAAGTAAAAAAACATCCTTTGGCGACGTGCTCGACGTTCCCGCCGCCTCCCTAGGAGCGTCCTGATTGGTCCCTTCTTTACGTCCAATGGTGGAGGAGAGACGAGGCGAGCAGAGAGGCCGAGAAGACCGAGAACGACAGGAAGATGGCTGACGCCCCGCCACACTCCTTAGCATCTTCCTGTTGGAGAATTTCAACATAAGAGGTAACAATACAGATAAATACTTTTTTATTATTGTTGGTTGTATTTGTTTATTTATGACTGTACAGCATATACGTTTTTTAATAACTAAATAAATAAATAACTAAATATTTTTTTTTTTTATGACATACTATTACATACTATGACATTTTTTGACATACTATTACTTTTTTTTCGACATTTTTCGACATACTATACTATGACTTTTTCATTACCTTTTTTCACATATTACTATGACTTTTTATGACTTAATGTACTTTGACTTTTTTCGACATAGTACATTGTGACTTTTTTTTTAAAAAAATTTCAAGATACTAAACTATGACTTAAGGACATTTTTTGACATACTATACCATGACTGTTTTTATAACATACTATGCTATGACTTTTTTCGAGATACTATGACTTTTATTCATGTCCTTTTTCGACTTACTAATATGACATTCTTATGTATGTCTGTGTCTGTTCTATGTCTCTGTGTTTTAGGTTCAGTTCCATGATGAATGCTTGACGGCACCTGTGTGAGGATGTGAACTGGGTCTATATAAGTGGATAATTACTCCCACACAGTGGCTCCCTTTTTGTTATTTTGTAATAAATATTGTATTCTGTTCCATCCAACTCTGTATTGTGTCCCTCTTTATGTTGCTGCATTTCAACCAGTCATAATAGTAAGATATGTAATAAAAACATGAAAAAAGTCATTGTATAGTATGTCAAAAATGTCATAGTACAGTATGTCGTAAAAAGTCATGAAAAAAGTCATAGTTTAGTATGTCGAAAAAAGTCACAGTAAAGCATGTCGAAAAAAGTCATGAAAAAAGTGATAGTATAGTATGTCGAAAAAAGTCACGAAAAAGGTCATAGTAGTTTGTCAAATAAAGTCATGAAAAAAGTCATAGTATAGTACGTCGAAAAAATTGATAGTATAGTATGTCGAAAAAAGTAATGACAAAAGTGATAGTATAGTTTGTCGAATAAAGTCATGAAAAAAGTCACAGTATAGCATGTCAAATAAAGTCATAGTATAGCATGTCGAAAAAAGTCATGAAAAGTAATAGTATAGCATGTCGAAAAAAGTCATGAAAAAAGTCATAGTATGTTGAAAAAAGTCATGAAAAAAATCAAAGTATAGTATGTCTGAAAAAGTCAGTATAACACATAATAAAAAAGAAAAGAAATGTCAGTGTAGTATGACATAAAATCATTGTATAATACGTCATAAAAGTTCTTAGTACATTATGTTAAAGATGTCATGAAATACATTAAAATGTCATAGTATAGTATGTCATAAAAAAAGTCAGTATAGCACATCAGAAAATAGAAATAAAAATGTCAGTGACATAAGATAGTCATAAAAACGTCAACTCTTAGTATTTTCTAAGACCCCGCGTACAACCTGTTCATAGAGTTGTCTAATCGTTAAGTTGTCTGAGAGAAGTCAGGTGATCCCACAGCTTCAGAACTCACCTTCGGGTGGTAGGCGTGGCAGGACTCCGGACGCCGCCGTACCTTCTGGGATTTCATCCTGTTGCACTTCACTGTGGCGTTATGTTCACTGCCGTTAAGGAAAACAGACAACTCATCGCAGAGTACTACCGCTCAGCATCGTTTGAATATTTTTAATTCTAGTTCCGATACTATTCCTGAGTTTTGGTACCTAAATTAGCTTTTTTTCAGAACCTTACATTGAGGAATATAAAAACAGTTTTCGTAAGTTTTTAAATTTTTTTACAAAATTTGCATTTAAATACAAATCACACAATCTCACAGAAATACAGAGAAAAACTAGTGAAAATTTACGATTTATATAAGGAACTATCTGATCAAATCCGTGTTGAAATCGCGGCAGCATGAGAGCTAGTTAACGGGAGGTGCCATTGGTTTACAATATGATGCGTTCAGGCTCTATTCAGTAAAAACGAGTAGGTCTATTGGGCAAAAGTAAATTCATTTTCATGATGTGTTCAAATGTAATCTTGTAAAATGTAGTTTTTGGTGAGAAACTTGAATAAATATAGTTGTTAGAAGATGTTTTCACAGCAATATAAAACATATAATAGAGAGGGAATTATGACCTTTATGCAAACGGTAAAAAAGTAGTGGATATAGAAGTACATGGGATTCATTGTTTTACTTTTATTTTTTATCGCC
>CAKALU010060703.1:3436-17147 GCA_916700995.1 Hozukius guyotensis
GAGAGGGTGTGTGTGAGAGAGAGAGAGAGAGGGTGTGTGTGAGAGAGAGAGAGAGAGAGGGTGTGTGAGAGAGAGAGAGAGAGGGGGTGTGTGTGTGTGAGAGAGAGAGAGAGAGAGGGATGATAGGACCATGATAGACTGTTGTGCATTTCATTGACATTAGTTCTGTATGAACAACAAAGTAAACAACGCGCTGCCTTATTCTGAGCAATTTGCAACTTCTTAATGTGTGACACGGCAGCACTAGACCAAACCTCTGACCAATAGTACAGATGAGATAAAACAAGTGTTTTAATGACATATCAACCTTACATTTGAAGGTAAAACATTCGAACATCTCCTTATAACAGAAAGACCCATTTTACTGACCACCTTATCAATGTGCTTAGACCACGATAACTCACTGTCTAGTATTATACCCAGAAGTTTGGTCTCTTGAACTTGTTCCACTGCCATATCCTTTACATACAGCTTCAATTTCAGCTTATTCATTAACAGATTTTTTGACCCAAATACAATGCCTGTGGTTTTAGAAAAATATTGATATGATCTGTTAACTCCTACCTCTGCACTGTGACAGCAGGGTAGCTGTTAAACTAAATGACGTGTTTGGTGGCTGGTGGCTGGTTTAACATTCAAACTGGAATTAAAATGTCCTTCCTGTTCCTAGTCTGATAGTCTGTAGATATGTAACCTATAAACAAGATATATTTTAATAAAATACAGTTGTACCGACAGGATACAGTAGAGCACAGAGGCCGTTTCCATGCTGACAAGCGCCCGTGTCTGCCTGTTTATTCACCTGAGGGGCGCGGTGATCCCGCAGATCCCAGCTGGACATCAGATGAGTGGACGGTCCTTAATGTGGCCCAGGATGCATTCACTACACACTGCTAAAAGAATGTGGTCATATGAGGCCCAGACCACCTCTGAATGTGGTCTGAAAGATCCGATCTCAGTGCGTCCTCAATGCGTCTTGAGCGTGTTCACACCTGTACTTGGAGCTGTCCACTTGTGATCGGATCACTGAGGACGCATGTTAATACCAGGTCTGAACAGGCCCTTAGACACTTGATAATGCCGAATCAACTGATGCCGTCGTTGTTCTCGTCCACCAGACTGTTCAGATCACAGTGGTTTTCTCTCTCTCTCTCTCTCTCTATTTATGAACTCCAGACTAGATTAAGACTACAGATTAAATAAACTACATCATTGCCTGTTTTGCCAAGTTGAACTTTCATTTAAAGATCTGATCAACTGAATGTGATCATCCGTCATCCCGAGATCCCAGCGGTGTGTTGTTGTTTGTCCTCTTTTACTAGAAACGGACCGTAGGTGGTTGAAGATGTGAGGCAGAGGGGATTTCTTTGTTGTTTCTTTCTTGTGAGCAGTGGTGGAAAGTGAATAAGTACATTTACTCATGAGCTGTACTTAAATACAACTTTGAGGTACTTGCAGTTTACTTGAGTATTCCCATTTTTATGCTACTTTATACTTCTACTTCACTACATTTCAGATGGGAATATTGTATAAAATTCAAGTACCTCAAAATGGTACTTAAGTACAGTGCTTGAGTAAATATACTTAGTTACTTTCCACCACTGCATCTAAACCACTCAGATGAATTAATATAAATAACTGTCGGAGGTCGAAAGAGGTCAAATTATCTAATATTTCTCAAAAATGCAAATATTAGAACAAAGTCCCAAAAAATGTACACAAGTTTATGTAGAATTTGTTTTTAAGTCAAATTTAAGACTTTTAAAGGGACAGTTCACCCTTAAATCAAAAATAAGATAAGATATACTTTTATTGTCCCCGTGGGGAAATTTTTCCTGGACTCCATCCAACTGCAGTTACAACAATAAATTAAAACAGCATCAACAACAATAATAAACGATTCCACACAAGACAGGGAAACAGTTTCACAGAAACAGATGTTTCAACACATACACAGTCCACGTACATAATGGCACATACTATCACACCTGACACATCATGGCAGGTATTGCACCCAGGTAGTGCACTGCACCGTCTACCGTCTTGCCCATATTGCACAGACAATAGTCCGTAGAATAGTTGTATTTGTTATATTGTTAGTTAGTAAATACATGTGTACATATGTGGAAAATAAGTAATGGCAGTAGTCTATTGTTTCCAGAATATTAGTAGTTTGGAATGACACATGCATTGTTTAAAGGTGCATGCACAAGCTTTTTTGTGAGTTTATACGATCATTATGGAAACATGCAGTAGGTAATTAGTTAATTGTTGAAGTGTGTGTAGTTAGAAATTTAGACAAATGTTATGCATCAACGCAATGAGGATGAAGGTACATGTAGAATGAGACATCTTCTCGTCTCTTTTGTCAATACACAACATTTACCAGTTTTACATTGTGTTATCATTTAACAAGTTGCTGATTAGAAAACCAGACAACAGTTACGTATCAACTCAACAGGGATGAAGGCATCATGTTCATGAGATATCTCCCCATCTCATTTGTCAATACATAACCTAAATCATTGTACATTATGTTATTGCTTTAAGAAGTTGCTTTATTTTATTTTTTTTGTACTCTACATGTTCGAAATACATTTTGAAATGAAATGAAATGAAATGAACACATAAAGTCGCCCGTGCAGGGCTTCAATAGATCAGGGCCATAATTAATGTTATTTATTACACCTGTGATTACTCTGCAATGACATGTCAAAATGTCTGCTGTGAAAAAGGCACATTACACCAGTTTTAGCTTCCCTTCATTGGTTTTGACTTTAAACTTTTGACTTCCTGCCTGATCTCCTTAAACCTTAAACCTCCAATCTGGACTCTCTGCTCTCAGAATACAGGACTCCAGTCTGTCCCCAGAGTTAAAAGACCGTTTCTTAACAGGAAGCCCCCAATGAGACTTGTTTTACAAAATAAAAGCCCCCCAAATCTCATGTATGTTAACAGGAAACTAGGAATTCACCTAGTTTTCAAAATAAAAGCCCCAGAAGGTAACTTTCTCAACAGGGAACTCAGAACTATTTATAATGCTTCTGCTGCTTTTCATGCATTTACAACTTGTATCTACTGATTCATATTCTTCTGATTCTGTATCCTTCTTCATACAGATTAAAGGCAATCTTTTATACTCTATTGGTATTATTCAACTTTTCAATGGTATTCATGCCAATTAAATCCATTCCCACTTTTCCATCAATTCCTACTACTTCACCTTCTTCTTCAAGGTTGACCAGATGCACCTCAAATGTGGTCAGAAAAGCCTCAAGACCTTGATGATGCATTATTGTGAAGATTGTGAGTTTTTCGTTGATAGGCGTCGCTGTAGCATGGCGGCCTTTTTGGCGTGATTCGCCATGACTGTATGTTAATAGGAAACTATGTTGTTTTGTACAAAATCAGTCTTACCCCCCAATCACCATGGCAACCAGTGACAGACACGCACGCGGTGTGTGTTTTTCAAATACAGAGATGAGGAAGACATGACAAACATAATATATCAGCGTATACAGCAATAAGAGGAGCGAAGCTCTTCGTCTCCTCTGAAATTCACTTTAGCCAATCTGAGCAAATGTAGGCATTTTCAAAACTATGTAAACATTATATATCAGCGAATAGGGCTACAGTGATGACCTCACTATGGACCTCAGACAGTCTGAATCTGCCCCCTTTAACTAGTGACTAAATGCTGATTCAGCATTCCCAGTATTGTTCTTCTAAGGTTTATTCAACTTCAACTATTTCTTCCATAAGTTTTTTGCAGTTTAACTTGTCCTGCATACTTTAAGCTACAGAAACCGTTCAACTATCAAAATATTCAGCTCATTAAGGACATTAGTGCTATGACTTTCCGTGTTTCAACTATTTATACTTTTTAAAATATTTAGCTTTTTCTACATTTTTTTTACAATGTAACTCAATGGAGAAAATCTTCAAATCCTCTTAAACTTACTCCACTTTGAAATGCTACTGCTTCCGCATACTTTCAGCTACAGACTTCATGTAAACTTTAAACAGGTTACAAGTCTTTGAACTATTAAGCTATGACTCAGCTTTTTGATAACTTTTACAGTTTTTCATTTATCACAGTTTACGTTTTAGGAAATTTTCAGACCATTTCAGATTTTATAATGGGTGTCTATTGCGTGGATCGTTAAAAGCTAGAGCGCGTGATGTCACAGCTAGAGTGGAGCAGAGCTTAAAAATCTTTTGAAAATTTTCCAAACAAATTGCTACCTAACCCACAACTTCCACTCCTCATACACAATTACTACATCAAAACGTAGGTAGGTCTTATTTATCATTTATCTGCTTCAAAGCACCAAGAAATCCCTCCCTCTCTCTCATCCGCTGCAATGTTAATTCATCTCTAAAAGTCTTGAACAAAAACTCAACTGTGGAGACTTTTTAAACTGCCAGTTCTCAGTCATTTTTAACTTTATCCACACAAATGACACGTCAACATCTTTATCAAAGTCTTGAGGTGCTCAAACTGAAGAGATTTCAGCTATACAACTGGTAGTTTTTAACTGAGGGGGTCTTTTTCAGGTAGTACCTTCTCTGTGTTTTCACCAGTCATTCCCAACGTATGACTCAGCACTTTCAGACACAAACAGGTGTCTCTGATTGGCTGATTAGAGCTCCGTCAGTCTCTGCCTGTCTCTGATTGGTGCATTGCTCTTAAATTATTTTTAACTGTACAAATTTATATTTTATTTAAGCCTATCCAGTTACTGTCTGTCTGATCAGTCTCTGCCTCTCTGATTTAAAAGTCTCTCATGCACGCGCGCGCACAGAGAAGGTAACTGTATCTTAACGGGGAACTCAGGACAATTTTTTTTTCAAAATAAAATCTCTATAGAGTAACTCTATCTACTATATTCTGGCTAATAACTTACAGTTTTAAAGGTTCTAGCTACTACTACTACTGCTACTACAGCTATTACTAATAATACTACTGTTGCTGTTGCTGCTGCTACTACTACTACTACTATTACAGCTATTACTAATACTACTACTGTTGCTGATGCTGCTGCTACTACTACTATTACTACTACTACTACTACTGCTACTGTTCCTACTGATTCTACTACTACTACAGCTGCTGCTACTTCTGCTACTACTACTACTACTACGATTACTACTACTATTGCTACTACTACTGCTATGACTTCCACTACTACTACTACTATTACTACTACTAGTACTACCGCTACTACTACTACTACTGTTACTGCTACTACTACTACTACTAGTGATGTAACTGCTACTACTGCTACTGCTCCTGCTGCTGCTCCTCCTGCTACTACTACTACTACTACTATTACTACTGCTACTACTACTACTACTACTACTACTACTACTATTATTACTACTGCTACTACTACTACTACTACTATTACTACTGCTACTTTCCACCCAAATACCACTTTCTGTGTAACAACTTATAGTTTTTAAAGGTTCATTCAGTCAAAATACTATTTCTGTCCAAGCACTTATAGTTTTAAAGGTTTATTTCACCCAAATACTACTATCTCTCTCTCTCTGTCTCTCTTTGTGTTTAGCAATGCAGTTCATCTGTCTGATATACATACAAAGCATTTCTTATTTCCGCCTATTCAGGAAAATTCAAATTTATCACTTTTGACAGTATTACAGTTTAGCTTCCAAGCAATGTATTTCAGCTCTTAGCTTCTTTAGGTAATGAAGTTCAGCTTCCAACTCTGCCAGTTGTACATATCATCTTCTAGGGTTTTCAGCAGTGCAGTGCAATGCATTTGAGCTTTAATATTTTTAGGCAAGTCATTTCACATTTCTGAATTTTCAGCAATGCTTTGCAATCAATTTCAGCTGTCAGCATTCCCACGCATTTTCAGCAGGAGATGCATTTGGTCACATTACTAACCCATTTTCAGGGTATGTGGGATTTGGGTCTTTCAATTGGGTTGTTTTCTGATGCAGAAGGAATTATGACTCACATATTGGTTTATATAGCAAACCTCATTGAGCCAATACGCAGGTGGCTGGTTTGTTGTGACCCCCCACCTGGGGTCAATGTTCCCACCGTAGCCCTCCGCCATCTTTGTACTGGCTGGGCTGTAGATGAGGGAGAAGAGCCGTCTGCTGAAGGGACGTTAATTTGCACAATTTAGTGTTTAAATGTAACGTTTGTTGAGTTTAACTGTATTGTTTTTTTAACTATTAATGTTAACGGTTACCTGGTAACTTCGTCTACAAAGCTAGTTACGTTAACTAAGTTACAACATTATAGAAATAGCTTTAATTACATAGCAGCATCAGCTAGCTAGCTAACGTTAGCTTTAATGTTAAGCCGACACTGACTCAGAACCGTTAACGTTATATCGTTAGAGTTGAGCTTTCTACTCGTGTTCACCAGTAAGTTGAATTTGAATTAACCAAACTTGTTATACTTTACTTTAGCTATGTACGTTAACGTTACTGTTAACGTTAATATTTTAACGCCACATTACCGTTGGATTAGCTAGTTGGTAACGTTAATAACTTGATAACCGTTGAGCAGTGGGGTAAGGGATGTTATTAACGTTACGTTAGCGTTACATACGTTAACCATTCTTAGTACTCCATTTGTTAAGAGTTTGGTAGTATAAGCATATTTATGAACTTGTTTAATTTACATGTTACAATTTTTTGTCAATTTATCGTACATTATTTTGTACAACAAAATTAATTTGCAGCAATTTTAAGGTAAAATTTGAGCTTGTTTTGTCAAAACACTAAAAAGATTTAACAAAAATAGAATATTTGATTTAATTGATGACCCAATATAAAGATGAAAAATGGGACCACTGGGGGAAAAAAAATACTTTTTGGTTGGAAGAAGCAGAAAAAATAAATATGATGCTGCTAGGTCAAAATAATCATATATTAGTATGGGTCAATAACAACCAAAGTATAAAGTAACCACCCTTTTTGGTTTGATTTAAGATCCAGTATACAAATTAAAAATAACATTACATTGGGTAAAATTAACCACCCTTTTTGGTTTGATCTATGACCCAAATAAAAAGTTAAAAAATAACATTATACTGGGTAAAAGTAACCACCCCTTTTGGTCAAACTTTTAACCCAACAAAAATGTAAATATGACTTTGTTACTGAGTCAAAATAACCACATTGGTATGGCTGATTAACCCAATGTTAACAATAACATATAACACTAACATTGGGTCAAAATAACCCAGTGTTTGGGGATTATTGTAGACCCAGTGTTTTTTATACCCATTGGTACTGGGCAAACTTTACCCAGTACTGGGTCGGTGCTAGTTTGACCCAGTACTGAGTACTACGATTGACTCAAATTGGCTTAAAATTGACCCAGTATGTTTTAGGGTGTAAGACAAAATTTGTCCCCAACTATCCAAATTTTCTGCCAATTAATTTCTCCATAAAGCAAAGCCCAAAAGAATCTGATTGGAAGCAGAGTTACAGCTTGAATGCAATTCAACTAAACTCAAATTCACTTAACTAACTACACGCAACAGTAACTAGCTAACCTTACATAACTAACAAGCTAGTAACGTTAGCTGGATCTGATCTCTCCGGGTTAAACAGCTTCATCTAGTGACCAGTTTGAAACATTACATCAGGACCCATAGACATGAGATTTTGCACACACGATGCAGGCATGTGAAAATTAGCCACATCCCACATAATTTAATTATGACTTCGCCTGGCAGTAATGGAAGGTGGGATATTATCTCTATGCTCAACTTGAATATAGACAGTTAAATGGCATGACAACAAAGATATCAAGTGATGAACTGGGATTTATTATTGTGTGACTTCTGTTGGATGAAAGTTTTTTTTTTTTTTTCATGGCTGCTTTATGGTGTTTGAAAGCCCAAATTTTCATGTCAATGTAAAAATCCCATTGGCTTTTTGTCGAGGGAACCAGGGGGATGCTAACTTCCTGGTTGGCCTACAAAAATACATCATCCTTGGAGCACTCTATTTAAGGGGAAGCTTTATGCAACAAGTAAATTTAAGTGTTTACAGCAAGTCTAATTTAAAGTTATATTTAAGACAAAGACCAAGTCTATTTTTATGCATCTGGCCCCTGAGTCTACAACAGGATGTACTTCTTCAAACTCAGAACCACCATCAGTTTGCAAATCCCTAAACCCATCTCCTCTAGGTTATTGCTTCTTCCTGTGCATTTCACATGTAAGGGATAATGTACAGCGAGCCGGTCATTGTTTATTGGGGTTTATTTCTCAACAGTGACCCACTAACTGTACATTATCCCACTTATTACACGGCTACTTACTTAAGAAATCAATATTTTGACACAAAAACGGTCCGCCAGGGTCCGACATCAGAACTGCGCCCATATACATATGTTATACATAGCAACGGTCTGGTATAGAGAAATACAGACCACAGAACCCCGATTGACCAATCAGAATCGAGTATTCCTCACAGCCGTGTAATAAGTTTCTTTATTTGTTTATTTAACTTCCGCGACATAGACTCTGACCTTTCAAAGAAGAGCACTGAGCACTCCTCCTCCTCCTCCTCCTCCTCCTCCTCCTCCTCTTCCTCCGTCCTTCTCTAACTGCATGTGTGTGTGTGTGCTCCCTGGCTATAAAAGCTCCACTGAAACGGGGAGAGCCACCCTGCAGAGGAGCTCAAGTGTTCGTCAGAGAAAGAAACAGACGAAACAGAAGACTGCACCTGCCTTCCCCTGGCTGAGTAACAAGTTTGCTGTCTTGTGTATTTAGACCGACCAGAGTGTGTCATGTACAGTAGAAACTTCTGAAGACTGAAATGTATATTTCACTCACTCCACCATCCCAGCAAAGATTTACTTCATATACAGTAGTAGACCTGCTAAAGTTGGTCAGCTGGACATGTGGCAACTGTTGGATAATGTAAGAGTTTGTCCAAACATAGAGATTATATTTCATTTAGTTTGCTAATTGCTTAATAATGTAATGAACTGGGACTGGGTTTGTTACTTTATAACAGATGGAACAGGCGACAGATGGATCTTTTTGCAGATTTATTTGGAAAGATAAAAAGTTAAAATGGTATCCGTAACGTATCCGCGGATGTCTCTCTCATTCAGCAGCCTTGTTATGTTTGTTTAACGTTACACTACGTTGTCTCTCACCGTCCCGCCACGTACCGCTTTTTTCTTCCTCACCGCGGACTGCCAGGTTCAACCCTGGTTGAGTCCTCGGTGTGAAAGGGGTATCAGTTAACCGTGAAATGCAAGACAATTACGCAACTAAGTGGTTTCTAATGCACACAGATCTGGTAGACTAAAACTTGATCTGTTCTCCCCCATGAGAAAATGAGCCTACTTCTCACTTGATTTATTACCTCAGTAAACATTGTAAACATGAGTTTATGGTCTCAATCTCTAGTTTCAAGTCTTCTTCAATACAGCATGATGTTCATTTAGTAAATGATGGTCCCATTTAGAGTCAAATAGACCATAAAGCAGGGGCTGCTTTAGGGCGGGGCTACCTTGTGATTGACAGGTCGCTACCACGGCGTTGTCCGTATGGGAGTTGTCCATGTTTTTGTCTTACAACTTTAACTCTTTCACAGTGTGTTTTCAGTTCATCAAAGTTAATTAGAACATTTTTGGACACCTAAAAATGTCTTATTCAGCGTTCGGTTGTCCTTAGCTCCACCCTCTCGTGTCACTACTGGTTGCAAAAAACAAGATGGCGACGGCCAAAATGCCGAACTCAAGGCTTCAAAACCGTAGTCCACAAACCAATGGGTGACAGTCTCTGGTCTTAAGCAGTCAGTTGTTGGCCTTTATCGTCAGACGATCCTTGTAGACATGTTTGAGACATATAATATGAAGATATGGCAGCATACTCCTGGAGAGGACACAGTTTGGAACTAGACACCATCTTGCGATGGGATCACACCAGCCGCAACGCATAATTGGGCCAGGGGGCGTAAAGTGGCGGGGCCAATGGCCCCTTTCCCACTTCCTACCCCCGTACTTCCAGTGCCCTTGCTCAGACCACACCCTTTTTGAACTCAGCCTTCATTTTGATCTCAACTACACACCTTTAAAGTTTCTTGCATGATTGCTGTGACAAAGTCTGTCCACAGACAGACAGACAGAAAGACAGACAGACATATAAACACCTGACAAAGTACTCAAAACCTCCTCTGTGGTAGTTCCTGATACAGTAGGTGTCTCCAGGACCACATTTTGCCATGATGACACACACACACACAGACTCACAAGGTGAAAACAATACCAGCGTCGCTGTCACAGCTGGTAACAAACCAATGCCTGATTCGATCGGGTGGATCAGGACAGCCCGATAGAAACTGCAGCAGAGACGATTATTGATCTAAGTTGCTGTTTTTCTTGTTTCTGCAGACTCTGTCTTCTCTGTATACGCTGTAATCATGACCAGAAACCTGCTCAAGAATCCCAGTGGGGAAGGTAAGAGGTTGTTTTCTTCATAGAGGATCTGCAGCTATGTAACTGGATCCGTGGTGGATCTACCACCCCGGGTAGGAAGAAAAGGAATTTTTGTGAAATGTTATTTTTATATACTATGTCCCCTAAACTGTCCAAAGTATGAATAGGCAAGAAATAAGGTGAAAATCCTATATTCAATACATTTTCTAGTGTGTCTTCTTCTTCACCTCATTGTGCCGTTTCAAGCCGTAACATGCTCATTACTGCCGCCTGAGGCTGGAAAAAACACCCAGTGGGGTAACAATGAGCGTGAGATTTCTGATTTATCTGAAGTGATCAGTGTTTTTCTAGAGTAAAGACTTAAACGATGAAAACTGCCATCAGTGGGTGACACAGTCCCAGTCCGAGGGGTCATCAGTAGCTTTAACCCTGCGGTGTCTTTGCCAAAAGGTTGACTATTTTTATTTGCTTAGTAAATAAATATATTTAAACATCCATCTGCTAGTCTGAGCGCATGAGTCTGCACACAAACAGGCTGCATCCAGGACTGGAAATAGCTCAGCCATGATCTAAATATCACTCACTGTTTATCGGTTTGATTGACTTTACTGTATTAACCACACTGAGCTGCACACAGAGCTACATCTGTGCTCAGTCTTAAAGAGAAGATGAGAAGGTTGATACCACTTTCATGTCTGTATGGTGAATACGAGGCTACCTCCAGGAGACAGTTAGCTTAGCTTAGCACAAAGACTGGAAACAATAGGAAACGGCTAGCGTGGCTCTGTCCAAAAGTAACAATTTCTGCCTACCAGCACCTGTAAAGCTTGCTGATTCAACGTCTCCTGGCTGTAGCCTATATTTAACAGACAGATATGAGAGTGGTGTCCATCTTCTTATCTAACTCTTGGCTAAAAAGCGAAGCTCCCAAAATGGCAAACTTTTCCTGACAAAATAATCTTAACACAAATTCCCTGAACTGTGTCTCATGATCTTCATCAGCAGTCCCTTGAAATGAAGTTGATGCTCCGAAAAAAGCCAGTAAATGGACCCTGTGTTTTTTCATTTCCAAGGTCAAGAATCGACAATCCTCGAGCCTCTTTTGTTGCTGGTCAGACTTAACTAAACCGGCTCTTGGAATTGAACTTGACTCAGTAAAAACTTGAGAGCGTACATGGTAGAAAATACATTACACTTCTATTGGCAGCCTGACACTGTGCATTTCCCTCTCAGAAAAGCTGAAATTCTGGGAGCTGACGAAGAACGGCGGGGATCATTGGAAGGTGGAGGACATGCCGGGAAACTGTGGCATCGGAGTTGCCAAATACTTTGTAACCTCCTTTGAGTGAGTGTTTATTGCTGTATGTGTAGTCATGTGACTATATTTAAATACTAGAAATTCAATGCACACTTAAAAAGCAATAATTTCCCCATATTATCCGTTATTTGAATGCAACATATATTTGAGTATGTTTAATTATTTCTCATCTATTTATAACTTAATATATTTTCATCAATCCCATGAATAATCCTATGTGTCCTAGGCTGTGTCTGAAGAGACAGGTGATCGACCTGTTAGCGGAGGGTTACTCTTGCAACCAGCTGGACGCTCAGCCTGCCGTCACAGTGAAAGACTGGTAAGACGGCGGTGGACTGACATGCATGTTGTACGCAGCTTCTGTGTGTGTCGCTGATTAACACGCGTCTCATCCTGCAGGTACAGCGGGAGGACGGATTGCGGCTGCACCTACCAGATTACCGTGTGTCTGCTGGATGGGAACCAGAAGGTCATACAGGAGTTCAAACCGGACAAGGTGACTCTGGACCCCGACTGTGACGACCGCTTGTGGAAGCAGGTAAACAGAGAAACAGACTAAGGTCACAGAGGTTCCCATTCATTACTTCCTCTACTGTGTTTGATAAGAAAACACACTGTCAATGGTAATGTCCATTCTATAAATTTTAATTCTATGACTCCACTTGTGGTCACACCCATGCCCTTAGTCCAGGTCCTCTGCCACTCACTATTGTCAGGACATTTATTCCTTTAAGGCTTTTAGACGCATGTAAGGACAGCCTGATACACAGGGGTCTCCATGAACAAATCCTTCAAATTAAACAACAAAAGATGTTGTTGGAGAATTATGACCTGTTTAACTTCCTAACACTAGCTCTAAGCAGCTTGCCAAGATTTGATTTATTCAAAGCAAATATTTAAATAATCATAATCATTTGAATTGTGTGTTTTTATGCAAACAACCACTATAGATGACAATAACAAAGTACAGTACAGTTCTGTGTACAGTACCCTCCCTGCCCCAAAAAATAGGGCTCCCCCGGAGGTCACGGTGTAATTCCAACACTGTAATTTACCGTGTATATAATGTTTTTTGTGTAAAATATATTGAACATTGAATGACATCAGATCTAAAATGTTCCTTCATTTAGCGCACAGATTTCAAAAGTGGCAGATCAAATTTTGCCTGCCACAGTGGCAGGAAGTGAAAAAAGTTCAGACCCTGTTTGTATGTAGGGGACAGCACCTCTTTGGCCCACTAGAGGGCACTCTGAATAGCTGCTTAAAGGTGAGACAACAAAATACAATCCAGGAAGTCATAGTCAGATTCAGCGTTTTAAAGGATATCAGACGACAAAACACGACTGTTACTCACAGACAGGATCTTACAACCCTGGAAAGTTATCATAGCGGCAACTATTTTATCTTTCCTCGTGACGATCAGTAGAAACGGTAAGATTTGGTGTCCTCGCTATAAAATAAAAGATAGATATATGAATAGATTTACTTTATTGATTCCCAAAGAGACATTGCTGTTTTACAGCAGCAATTTACATAGATCACAAGAAACGTACATCACTCACACAAAAAGACACGAGGTAGGTACGGAAAACACTGGATTTATGTCTTTATACACTGATCAGCCATAACATTAAGACCACTGACAGGTGAAGTGAATAACATGGATTATCTCGTTACAATGGCACCTGGCAGTGGGGGGGATATATTAGACAGCAAGTGAACATTTTGAACTTTGAACTTTGTGTTGGAAGCAGAAGAAATGGGCCAGCGTAAGGATGTGAGTAACTTTGACAAGGGCCAGATAGTGCTGGCTAGATGGCCGGGTCAGAGCATCTCCAGAACTGCAGCTCTTGTGGGATGTTCCCGGTCTGCAGTGGTCAGGACCTACCAAAAGTGGTCCAAGGAAGGAGAACCGGTGAACCGGCGACAGGGTCAGACCCGAG
>CAKALU010060705.1:4540-64540 GCA_916700995.1 Hozukius guyotensis
TTTAGTTAAGTAAAAAAAAAAAAAAAAAACTCTGCTGCTGCCACTGCCTACATGTTAAGAAACTTTCTACATGTTGGGGCATGTAGCTGGTGACGTTTTTATTTGTTAATTGTGGCCCCGCCCCCCTAGACAGCCTGAGTCCGCCACCATGACATTTAAATTTGTGGTTGTGAGTGAAATGTCTCAACAACTAGTCAGGATGAATTGTAATAACTTTTGTGATCCCTTGACTTGTCCAATACTTTGATTTCTGACAAAATAGCCGAAAAACTATAAATGGCATTCCCATCAGCCTCAGCTGTACTTTGTGTTTATTGCTAATAAGCCCTTTTCATGGCAGCCATTTTGACATGTCATAGCAGGGTAAACACAAGCATATTAATTATGGTCCCGTTCTATTTAGTGTGTCACGGCCATTCCAGTGAGCCAGCATGCACAATACCAGGGACCCTGGTGTTTACCCTGCATTGACATGTCATAATGGCTGCTGTGAAAAGAGCTTATTAGCAAATTTTAGCATGTTAATATGTGAAGCTACGTTGGTGAGCAGGTACTATAAACATTATAGAGCATGTTAGCATGCTGATATTAGCCTCTTTGTGTTGTTACCGATGTATTTTACAGTTAATTTAAGCAGCATTTTAATGTTGTAGTTCGTCATAGAGTAAAAAGTAGTAAAATTGAAGTAGAAAGGAACATGATATACTCAAGTAAAGTACAAGAACCTTGAAAATTGTACTTCGGCCTGCTTGAGTAAATGTACTTATTATCACCTGTAGAGATACATGCAGCAAACATTTCACTGTGTAGCGTGGGATAAGATAGGATGAACTTTATTAACATGTTAGTAACATTTTCTCAAACCTTTCCTGTGGTGGTGCAGAAGCAAAGCATAAAACGCGGAGCTCAGCATGTCCGTGCAACAAATCACCATGACAAGTGAGCCACATATTATTGGTCAGCACATGATGTCTCGTGTGTGCAGGGTGTTGCATGTCAGGGCAGAGGGCAGAAGTTAAAGGGGCCAATGGCAGCCCCAGATGGTACCTTCCACTTTTGGAAAAGGATGGTGTCAAGAAACACCGGGAGTTCAAAGATGAGATATATTGACAGGGGAATGTATTTTGGGTTTGGGTTCGGGCAGTGTGAGGAGGCGACGCGTCTGACCTGTCATGGATACGTGACCATAAAGAATGAAAAGTCACAGTGAAAGTCAGAAGGGATTAACACAGATAGATCTGATAAAAAAGGTTTTAGTTTGAACCAAAGGAACTCTCTGAGCTAAACCCTTCTTATGAGAGCTTCTTATGAAACTGTACTCGTCTGCTGTTCCCATTACATCTGACTTGGGCCGCGTGCTTGCCATTCTGTAACACACTGAACACCTCAATGCAAGCTAGCTTTCATATTGCCTCCTCCTCTTTTCTCCCCTTGTCCCTTTTTTCCACTCTGTCTGCCAACACCAAAATCCAGATGACCGGAACGTGGTGTACAGTAGGATCGGGTGTCGAGCGGCTGAATGCAGTCGGTGCTGCAGTCCGCTGTGGCTGAGAGTGGCACGGTGTCGTCTTACCGTTGGTCGGGGATGTTGCCAACATTAACGCCATGTGTGACAGAACAACACAGACTCGGTGAAAAGGAGATGAAGGACTACTTTTGGTCACTTTTCATCACATCATTAATATGTAACAAGCTGCAGCATGGTGAGAACTGTGTTAAATAACGCCTAAGTTGTATCTCCTGCGTTGCACCAATTGACTGGGGAACAGTTTATGAACTCTTCTTAAAGGATAGGTGTGGTGATATTTATTTATGTCAACAAACCCCATAAAAAGAGCAAAAACATCAATTTATCTTACAAACAGGTTTTGCCTGATAAAGCTTACTCTATATCAGGAAGCACAGTGGTGCTTTGAGCTGAATGCTGATGTCAGCATGTTGGCATGTGCACAATGGCAATGCTAACATGCTGATGTTTACCCTGTTCACCAGCGTGTTAGCCGGTCCATTTCGTGGACAAATAAATATTTTGAACCAGTGATGTCACTAGATGAAAAGTCATTACACTTCATCCTGAAGGGGTGGTCATCAATGTCTGTACCACATTGCATGGCAATACACCCAACAGATGTTGAGACATTTCAGGCAAAACCACAAATGTCAACATCATGGTGGCGCTAAAGGAAAAGTCAGGGGATCACCAAAATCATTAGGATTAATCTTCTGGGATGAATGAATGTAGAAAATGTTAGGGACAAAATAATCCACATTGTTACGCTGGGTGACTTGTTGCATTGCGGTTTATTTTGAGTCGCTCCTGTTTACGGCTGCTGTTCCACCTCCAGTGGCTCTGCCCAGGTGTGCGGCATCGCTCAACCAGGTGCGCCTGGCCTGGGGAGGAGGTGCTTAAAAGCTCCTGTGCAAGCAGCAGACGGGGGAGGCCATCGGTGTGGAGACAGGTGGTCATGCTGTCTCTCAGCCTATGATTTTTTATTGTCTTGTTTGTATGTCTTTTTTTAACAAATCCTATGGATTTGAGTGTTTTGAAGGTGTCTTCTATGGTTGATTTGGGTCAGCGGTGAAGTGTTTGCCCCGATAGGGTTGCCCAAGGGTGGGGCGTAACAATCCCACAAACACAGTTCTGCTGCTGTAAATACTCATTAGCACAACCAATCCGCAGCTGAAAAAAGTCTCCATAAAATACAGAATTTACTCCTGTTTGAGTAACGTTTGTTAAAAGATACAGTGCCCAGCTGTTTTAGGAAATTATTTAGCATATTTTTGAAAATGAATGGATATATTAGTGACCTGTTTTGAAAGATACTGCACAATTAATTGCGTTTTTTGAGCTGTAAACTAAATGATATGACTACTATGTACTGTGATGAAACGCTTAAATATATTTAAAAAAAATCATGTTAAAGCCCTCCAATCAGAGCAACTCCTGCCTCACAAACCCCGCCACCCTCTCAGCCCTTTTTTTTTTTTTTTACATTTTTAAAAATTAAAGAGTGGGAGTTAGACTCAGACTTGGGGACGTAGTTATACTTTAAAGATTTATCTTCAGTAAGAACCAGTGGGCTCGGGGCCGAGAGCCAGAGCAGGGAAGTTGGAAAGTATTGAGTGTTGGTTTTGGTTTGTTGACAACAAGATATAGAATATTGCCAGCCATATGCTTCCTTCATAATGTTTCCAAAGACAGAATATCAAATATACACCCTGTGAATATCATACCTCGATGAACTGAAACACAATCCCCAATAGAAACCAGAGGAAACTAAAGATATACTTTATATACATTAAAGGCCACGTGGCGTACAAGAAATATATCACTCCATTTCCTAACATTTAAACAAAGGCAGTCAGTGGTGTTTTTTCAAAAAAGGATTTAATATCAAATATTCTCTGTCTTTTAACACTTCTGCACCATTTTACGAAAGCCCTGGCGGTGATTTTCAAAGTCCACACACACGTCCCAAACAAAACACACATACAGTAGGAGAAAGAAGTGTTCTTCATATTGTCTGAACACTGTTTGTGTCTTAGCTGCTCATCTTCTCATCACATCTCACTGTGATTCCTTAAGATATCTCTTTAGTTCATTTTTAGATGAAAATACAAAATAAATCCAACATATAAAAATTCAGAATAATGTGGAAGACAGTAGGAGAGCTTTACGAACACATGCGGGGTGATGCATCTGCAGCAAAAGACAAGAAACCAGTTAAAATGTCTGCTTGTGCATGTGGATTTTCAAGTGTTGTTGGGTAAAAACAAATCATATAAAGGGTATACTGTATCTAACTGTGGATAAAACGAGACTGAAAATGTGCTTTGACTTAATTTAATCCTAAACTGGACAGCTCTGCTGCGGTTATGAATTTCGCTGCCTCGGGAACATGTGAACAGGATTTAGTTCTTGTAGAACCTAAACCGCCTGTCATCACTTGATGCCCTCACAGTTTAGCAGTGCGAAGTGTGCGTTCAAGTATTGTATGCTCTTCGTCAAAGTGTGTTGACGATCGCATGCCTCAGGCACTTCATATCAAAATCTGGCACAGACCTGAAATCATTGAAAATGATTATTTCACATCTGTAATAAATGGGGCTCGCTGTATGTGATATTTGGAATGAAAATCCACTTAGTGTCACTTATTACAGTTCGAGGAGTGAGGCGTTATAAAAGGCACTTTGTATTTAGTCCATTTGTGTTCTTAATAACCCACAAAGTGGTTTGTTACAGGGACATGCTGTTCAACAGGAACACTGCCAGCATCAGCCTTTACAAGGCGTTGCAAAACGGCAGCATCGAGTTATGGCAGAACATTTTGTTTAGCTTAAGGCAATAAGGTTTGTAAGTGATATAGTATCAAAATAAGAGTAAACTTTGGTCCGAGACCTTCCACAGGAGTACGATTAGGACTAAAACTATCTTTTGTGATACAAAGAAATAAGTAAATATTTCCCTTTTGAAGAGTAGGACTCCGCTGTTCTTTAAAGAAACAGGATTTATGATTCAGCCTGCCCTTTTCCTACTAAACAATCTACTATCTCAGCTTCTTTGTGGGATCAGAAAGCAACTTTAAAAACTTTTTAAGAGATTAGTGTGTTTCTTTTGTTGAGTATGTAACACTGCATTGCATCTACCCAAATATCCATATCTCACTAGCTGCATAGCAGGACAACATTCACACATCCAGCACAGCAATAAAGTCATTTTACAAATGCACACAAAAATATATATAAACTGTACTGTTGATACCATTTCAGCTCTGTCTGTGACAGTTTCATTGAACTGAAATAAATCTGTATGCGGTACTCACACAGGTACCATATTCCGTTTTAAAACTTAATGTTAGAAAAATAATGGTCTCTTGAACGATGTCAGACGTTTGTCAGCACACAAGTCGGTGTGATAAAAGGAGGTTCACCAGTAGAGTTCAATGATATAACCTCACATTTTGTCTGTATCATTTCACAAATAATACATTTGTGTTCATGTTTTTTTCAGAATGGCAGAGTATCCATGAAGATTTTCTCCACTATCGGTGGCGGGGGCACCAGGTCCTCCAGTTTCAGGTAGAAGATGCGCTGCAGGCCCTGTGTGCACAGAGTCCTCAGTTCGGGGAGTTTGCCCAGAAGACGAGAAAGATAGTTGGGCTGGGTCCGGCTCGGTTCTGATCCGTTTCCGCTCACGTGTTCCCTTAAACAAGTGATGAGATGACTCTGAAAGTCCTCAACCCGTTTGGGCTCTTTGAGGCCATGGCGATCTAGATGCAAAACATGTTCTCATGAGAAACACAGTCCTGAATATAAAACATCAAATTTGAATGCAATGAGATTCAAGCAGAAGCTCTTACCGGTGATGATAACTAACGCTGCGAGGCAGGCAAACAAGGAGACGTCTAGGTTCATGCGGTGAAGGCTCTGGGAGAAATCCATGATGGAGTCAATCCAATCGCCAAAACTGCGAACGCACTGCAGTCGGTGGAGGACCAAACCGTTACAGAAGACCAGCTTGTTCTTCTCAGGATTTGACCTGCAGTTTCAAACCAACAGTACAATCAGCAAACTGTAAGGTGCACATTAGTCTGGTGACATATTAGTTAAAGGTAGGGTTGGTAGTGCTGTTCAAATGCATTTTTTTGTTATATTTGTAGAAATTATCTTTACATCCCGACAACAATCAATAAGTCAAATGCTCTGACAAAAAAAGAGAAAAAAATCTGGTATCTGTGGCTTTAACGTGGCATTTTTTTAACTGTAAAAGAAGCTGACCTGTATGCGAGTCGCAGAATGAAGAGCTCAACGAAGGCTGATTCAAGGAGCAGCTCCTGGTCCTCTGAGCAGAAATCTGTGAATCCCGGGATGGTTTCAGCCCAGTTTCTTATTACATCCAAAGAACCAGTCAGCAGGTCATAAAACTGCTGAATATCACCGGCGTCCTCCTTTTCCTTCAGGTTGTCCACTGTCTCCTGGTACTGAGGAGGAAGGGAAGGGAAGGTCAATGCTACTGGAAAGAACTGTTCGCCATCTATGCTTTCATTCTACATCTGTGTTGAAGTCATTGTAAGTGATCTGTTTGGTACAAAGAAGCTCTGAAAAAGTATTTTTTTGAGATTTACCTTGGAGTAGTCAAGCTTTCCGATGGTTGGGTTCGAGTCTAAATGGGCCCTGACTAGAGAGGCTATGATGTTGACACTGGGGGTCGTGGATGAAGCCTCGGCCACAGTCTTGGGTTTGGAGGGCAGACGACCCCGGCGACCTTTGAGGCTGTCTGTGCGAACAACTAAGAGAGGGACAGAAAAGAGGAACACTTGAAGCCCACGTTTGTGACTGTCACATGTCGCTGCACCCCACAATTTAAAAAAACAACTGCTGTATCAGTTTCAGTTTCTCTTTTTCTGCAGCTGGCACTGTAAGGCTCTGGTTACATATGTCTGTCATTCCTAGCTTTGGTTTCACAAGACTGTCATTACAAGCCCCGGTTTCTCGTCGTCATACGTTAGTCACTGAAGCGAGTCTGACATTGCAATACCTTCTTTGACCATTCCCACTGCGAGACATTTCTGGAAACGGCAGAACTGGCAGCGGTTTCTCCTCCTCTTGTCCACAGGACAGTCTTTATTGGCGAGGCACACATACTTTGCATTTTTCTGTACAGTTCGCTGTGAAACGAAAAAAAAATACATCAGTATGGGTTTGTAATGCTGCACACAATGTAAATGACAGAAATGCAACAATAAATCTATCATATGAATGCTTAACTCAGTAGTATAGTATACTAGATTTATGAGGCGGATACTCGATCTTAGTGTTCAAACAATCCAATAACTACCTTAAACAAACACAACAAACATAAGGAAATGGAAAGGATTCCTTAAAGTTGTCTTGTGACCAAGATTTGTACTTAGTGGCCCATTGTACAGTTGAAAAAATAAAATACACTTGTCAATGTTCTCTGGTGGACAAACTTTGCATGGCGTCATTTAGGGATTTTGCGATATATATACTGACGATAACCGTGATATTTAAAAAATGTAATATTTATATCACGATGATGGATTTCGGATTTTACAGTTTTTCCTTATCCCATGAGAGGGTCGTACTGTAAAAGACAGAGGGTGCAAAATCATGTCTGAGGAGATGGCGAACAAGAGCTAGACACTTTACCTGCACGCGCAAAAAGCTAGATGGCCTAGGCCTAGTGGATTTTTTGTTTATCAGTTCATCTGGTTGCTTCTTCACTATTCATTAATAATTGGGTTTTTTTGTACACTTTTGTACAGTTATGGTTACAGACTCTCTCTCCACATCACTACACTCGTATTTTCAGTGTAATTCATTTGCCAAAAAAGCACAATAAACAAAGTTAAAGATGAATTTGACTCAGCATTATTAATTTTATTTTTTTCAAATTTTCCATATATAGTCTTGGCCTATATGGATAATATCGTTATAGTGAATTCTTTAGGCCATAATAATCATATAGTTAAAATCTGATATCTTGACAGCTGTGTCACTGTTTCTAAACTATCTCAAACATATCTTTGGCGTTTCTGTAAGGCAATTTGTCGTTACTTATCGCCCAACATATACACGCTGATACCGATATATGCAATAAGCTATTGTTAGCTATGTTAGATATGTCGTCCCAGTCAATGTATCAGTCGGGCTCTACTCAATAGAATAAACCTGTGAAATGCTGTTCAGCTATTTACCTTGAAGAAACCTTTGCAGCCCTCACAGGTGCGGACTCCATAGTGCTGACAGGATGCGTTGTCACCACAAACTGCACAGCGGCCTTCACTGGATCCCATGTTGTGGGTTGAAGGAGAGGTCATGGCCCCCTCCACTATCCTGGGGCTTTCCAGGGCTCCATGATCGAGGGACATGGGGGGACAATGAAGTGGAGAGACATGCTGATGCTGAGGAGGCAGGAAGAAATGGTCGTCATGGCCTTGCTGAGCATCCTGATGCTGCCCCGGGGGAGAGTGCTGCTCTGGAGAGCTGAAGGTGAAGAAGGAGAGCTGCTGGGCCATGGCGGCCTTATCGGCCACAGAGGACTGTGGCGCTGAGGGGTAGGGGCTGAAAGGGGAATCCCACACAGGTGCAGACTGGGCCTGAAAGCCCGATGTCGGAGGGGAAGCGGCGGCATAAACCGGGCTGCCATAGTAGTCAGAACCACATGACGATAGCGTCTCATCGAGGCAGCTCAGCGCAAAGGAACCTGGGTAGCAGCCGTACACCTGGAGATCATCCAGCTTGAAGGCTTGACCCTGCATCTGAGGGCAGGAACTCTCAGCTACCGCGGCGTGGCTGAAGGAAACCGTAGAGGCGGGCGGGGAGGTGGTAATCTTGCAGGAATAAGCATCAAACTCCCCCACATAGCCATTTCCCACCAAGGTATTGATGCTGGGCAACGAAGACGTAGACAGCTGGTCCTTTTGGCCACTGATGTCCATCATCAGCTTGGCACTGAGGTCAGGATTCAAGAACTCAGAGCTGAAGTAGTTGTCATGGGGCAGGGATGCATACTGGGCTTGTACACAGGGCATCGCTAGGAGAGAGGAGAGAGGACAGCAATAATTAATTACGGATGAAAATAAACCTCAGTGTTTGCCCTTGTAAGATGAATATTGTTTACATTTATATGCACTAAATGTGTCATTACATCTAAGCAAATGTCTTAATAACTCAAAACTAAGTTTCTATGTATGTAAATGCATTGTAAAATAAAGAATCACTGAGGATAACTAGGGCTGATAAGGAGTCTGTGGTACAGTAATGCATGCAATGAAGTTCAGACATCCCAATAACTCCGATATTGGTTTAGGTCAGCATTTTTTAATCCGCCCTCTGTAACCTTCCAAAACAGTAGCTTACATTAACACCTTGAACGCACACGGTCTCATTTCCCCCTACATGCCATTTCTCTGGGTTCAGGGCCAAGCAGTTCTCTTTTACAAAATGCGGAGGGAGGTCCAGTGGAGCAATCAGATACCGTCAGATATTGTGTTACTGGCTGCTAATGCTTTGAAAACCTCCTTCAGTGGAGGGCAACCCTCTTTCACAGGGGCTGTACCAGGGAGTGTTGCAGATTGTATTTCAGGGTGGGCTGAATGCCAGCTGAAATGGGAAAGGTGGCAAAGCCTGTTTGCGTGTGTGTGTGTGTGTGTGTGTGTGTGCAGGGTGAATGGGCGTGTATTTACAAGCGTAAACTTCCTCACTCTGTGGGCTTTTTCAACACAAAAGTGAAGCACATCTCACCTGATGATCACGCTACCAAAAATTGTTCAAACTTAAAACCTGATTGTTAAATTATATTCGTAAACTTACTATTAAACTTGACATATGGGGGAGACCACACTCCTTTATATGTCCTATAAATATACCCTATACTCTATACGTCTTCTCGTATGGCAACTGTAATAGACCCACACATAGAACAAACAAGATCATGTAAAAGTCATTAAGATGAAAACATACTGCCTTAAAGCTCTTAGCTATAAACTTCAGGATGAAAACTTTTAGGAAAGTAGTCATAGTACAGTTGCAGAACTAAAACTGATGCTCAGTTTTGAGTGGCATTGATGTAACGTTATGGTCATTTTGGAGGCTATGTTTGTAATATGTTGTCCACTCACATTTATATCAATGAGGGTAGTTGAATCAACACTTCTCTAAAATAGTTTCAACAAACCTGAACATTATAACCATGAAAGAAGGATTTGTTGCAGGGATTTTGTAGCTAAGTCTATCTAACAAACTTGCTACTGCTACCCAAAGAGGGAGGCTGAGGCACACATGACATCTGTAAACATTATTTTCCATTAAACTAATCAGAGTATAACAGTGCATATGTTTAATTGTTGTATCAGTAAGCTGTCCTATGAGCTTATATTATTATGGAAGTAGTTATAATGAAGTATAAAACACACGCTCTCCACATTCACATTCATGGATGTATAAATGTATGTTCTTTTAGTATTGTACCTTAGTTGTATTTACTTTTTTATTATTTTATTTACCTATGTACTTGTTTGATGTGCTGTGCACCTTATGTTGTTTGGTATGTTGTTTTGACTCTATATACTTTGAAAAAATTCAATAAAAAGATTTACACTATAATGAACTATAAAGGCATGCATATATATCTAACATCAGCTGAATAAATAAATATTAATACATGTAAACAAACAAGTTCACTTTCACTCACCTGGTTCATGTAAATATCCGGATTTTGAAGCTTTTTCATTTATTTCCAAAGGAGTAAAAACTGATGAATGTCACCTCTGCCAGCTGCTGTCAGAACACACACTCATTCAAACACACTACTCTCTCACACACACATACTGTACTGGGTCAGACCAACGCAGGAGGATCCATACTCTCTTGTTTTATTTTGGCTTTGCGTCGACAAAAAGGGCGTGTCATGCCCAAATATGGCAAACGGGGCGGTGGAACGTTCCGGGTCGGGAGCCAATCAGCGTGCGGCGACACAGACGTTCTTCCGTGTGACGCACACTCGGGATTCCATTGACGCACTCGACGGGGGTAGCGTGCGTTCTAAATATAACCCGAGCACGACAGAGGCGCTCACGTGGGGCTATTACTGGATGAAAAGTGCTAAAAATAGCCGCACTTTGGAGGTGCAGACGTTTTATGACTGGAAATATAGACGTTATACTCGTTTACAACAGGGGAGGTGTGTTATCACATGACAGAGCAGGAAACACCTGTGTGTTTTTTTCATTAAATAGGATTTTTTGTTTTCATAGAATAGCTAGAAACTCCCTACTAACCTCAACTAACCTCTTGGAGGAAAAGGTAACTTGAGCACACATCTATTCACCATCTAAATCATTAAATGCATTTCTTTCTTTATTTCTATTTATTTGATTTCTCTCGTGGGTACCCATAGAACCCATTTTCATTCACATTTAGCACCTTATACTCAGATTAGTTTGATGGAAAATAATGTTTAGAGATGTCATATGTGCCTCAGCCTCCCTCTTTGTGTAGCAGTAGCAAGTTTGTTAGATACACCTAGCTACAAAATCCCTGCAACAAATCCTTCCTTCATGGTTATAATGTTCAGGTTTGTTGAAATCCTTAAATGTATTTCTTTATTTATTTCTATTTATTTGATTTCTGTTTTTATTCATATGATTATTCATTTTAATAATGTTTTATTATTTGTTTGATATTGAACACTTTGGATCTCCATAATAATGTAGTTCATATTTTTACTTTTTTACTAGGACTGTCAAAGTTAATAATGCAAATTCGTTTTAACACCAATTTCTTTAACGCATTAACTTAAAGCTGAAGTAGGCGAGATTGGAACAAATATGATTAAAAAAAGTTAATTTTATAAAACAGTCTCTATATCATGTGAATAGTGCATGAGACAGGTAACCTGAAAAAAATCATGTGCGTCTGTGTCCTTTGGTGCTCCTAACGGCATCTGCAAGATTTCACAGGAAAACAAGCAGTAAGAGCTGATCTGAGGTCTGCTGTCCAGCTGCCGTCTATGAGAGCCGGCTGTCAATCACTCTCGAACTCCGACCAAACGGTCAAACTATGCAGCGCTGATCACATATGAATCAATATTATGTTACGTTAATGCCTATTTCTCGCCTCAAATTTTTCAGAATCATCTCGTAGTGCACGGTTTAGCTGTAAAATGTTTGTGACGCCGCCGCCATTGTGAAATCTGGTGAAGGAACGCCAAGTTCTGGTCACATGACCGGAGCACAGCCAATAGAACGCTCTCTCTCTGAAATGACCTGTGTTTGGTCAAAGTCTCCCGTCACAGGCTAGATTTTCTAAAGCCTGAAAACAGAGCCATGAGGAGGTGCAGAAGTCTAGTTATCTCTCAGAACACTTGAAGTACAATATGCTGAAAGGTTATTATGGATTATTTGCCCAATGATGCCAAAAATATACTGCCTACTGCCACTTTAATCCATATTTCGGAGGTTGTAGCGGGCTCAGTTTTAAAGCTAGAGTGAAGATACTGGCATCATATGAAACTACAAAACCTAAGGAATGCGTACCAACCATGTCACACCAGCTCGTCGTGAAGGAGGCTAAATAATTCTCCAAATTTACACTAAATTTTGGCGAGGAAAAATTGGCATGGCCATTTTCAAAGGGGTCCTTTGACATCTGACCTCAAGATATGTGAATGAAAATAGGTTCTATTGGTTCCCACGAGTCTCCCCTTTACAGACATGCCCACTTTATGATAATCACATGCAGTTTGGGGCAAGTCATAGTCAAGTCAGCACACTGACACACTGACAGCTGTTGTTGCCTGTGGGGCTTGAGTTTGTCATGTTATGATTTGAGCATATTTTTTATACTAAATGCAGTACCTGTGAGGGTTTCTGGACAATATGTGTCATTGTTTTGTGTTGTTAATTGATTTCCAATAATAAATATATACATACATTTGCATAAAGCAAGCATATTTGCCCACTCCCATGTTGATAAGAGTATTAAATACTTGACAAATCTAACTGTAAGGTACATTTTGAACAGATAAAAAATGTGAGATTAGTTTGCGATTAATCTCGATTAACTATTTTAATCGATTGACATCTCAAGGTCTATTGATAGCTCTTCTGGGGCCTTCAATCCTATCACATGATCTTCATCAGCAGATTGAGTTTACTCATTTGGCATGGGATTGTAAACAAATTTCCAAGTACTTTTGAGTACTTCTTGTCCACGTAGAGTTAAAAGTTCCCTCATATCACATGATCAAAAAATATGGACTCAATTCATAAATCAAATGAATGGAAATTTTAACATCTACATAATGTGATATGATTGAAAGCTTAAAAACAGCTACTAAACGGTGTTGTTTATTGTCTTACCTTATATATAGGCAACTCATTATTACTTTGAAATGTTTTACTCTGTGTTTTGTTCGTCAACTTAATGCAATATTTTCATTTAAAAATTATACGCAATTTGCAGTTTAAAATTACTAATAATACTCCAAACTAGAGATTATTACAGATTATGATCCAATTAAAGCAATTAACAATGGAGACAGTAATGCTGGCCGATGTGACAAAGTATCACTTTTTGAGTGGTTATGAATGAACACTTCAATTATGTTGTGTAAATTTCACAATTGACAATTATCCATCCATCATCTGCAACCGTTTATCCCGTTAGGGGTCACAAGATAAAATCCAGCTCCATACATACAGGAGTCCCTCCAATCCAGACAGACTGCATCTCGTTTCTATCTGTCAACATCCTGAGAGTGACTTTGAGATGTTTATTCTGACCCCACAAATTATGTCAATTACACTTCAAGAGAGAGATTCAAGAGATGTGAAATCACAAACCCTTTTACATCGTCATGTCATCATCAGGCAATTTGCACTATGTCACAGCCACAGCTGCAGGTGTCTATTTGTCAACATCACTTTAAGCATCACCTAATACCCCTTATTAATACCCCCATAACAACCAGAAAACCCAACACATGCTAACACTGAAACCTCTCTGGGGATCTCTGGGAGTGATCTAGTTTCTCTTTTCAGTATGAAGAAAGTGAGAGGGATCATTCAGGGTGAGAAGCAGTTGAGAGTGTCTCCAAAGAGGGAAGAACCGGCTGCATGTGACTGAACAGACCGGCCTGTTCCTTCCATCCATTGTCTGTAAGATTATATATGATTATTCCACTTTTTTTAGATTAGCATTTAGATTTTATATATACATATACATATATTTGTTTAAACTTTCATTTCCACCAACTCCCATCTCCGTTCTTCCCTCCATCATCCAGTATCACTCACTCCTTATGTCTGATGCCTTTGCCTGAGTTTGTCACACACACACACACACACACACACACACACACACACTCTCTCTCTCTTCACCACCGCTGGATTAGTCCTCCTGCGTTCCCTCCCACATCGAAGCAAAGCCGGCCTCACTGTGCGCTGTCATGCTTTGGATTTAGGGAGATTTAAGCAACTTAGATTTCGAATTTCAATAAGTGGGCTGCATGCATACACATAATACTTAAAATAAATACACAAGTAAACTCTTTGAAATATAAGCATTGTTAAGTGCTCATACATATTCTTTATGACAGATAAGCATGGGAGTACACTTCATACTGTGTTATAGATGTTTTTACAGGCAAATTTGTGTTTTTTTCTACTTTGAAAGCAGTGAAAGCAGCATGATATTAAGAACTGTGACCATGTAAACATTTGGGTATGCTGCCATTTGTCCTTTAAAAGAGTTTAAGATTTAGATGAAAATGGGTTTTTTTTATCCTCATAATAAATACTGTTGTACCTTATGGTACAAGTCTGTCTCATTCCGGTGTGACGAAACCTTTAAGAGCTTCATATTCAGCTGCAACATACAGTAAGATCTACACAAATATAAACAGGACACTGTATATTATAAAGAGATTTGTTTTGGGTCGACAGATTGTAATTATTTCTGAGGACAATTCAATAAAAGTTGTCAATATGATGCTGTATGAGCCTCACTGAAACGGATGTCAAGACACAAATGTAAAGGACAACCACACAATTTGACATTAAGACAACATAATAAATGAACATGCAAGCATGTTGCATGTAAACATGAATTACTATACTGCATGTAAGTACACTGACAGACTCAACACAAGACTACTGACTCCTGAGAGACACATAATGCACATCACTGAAACAAAATCTTATCAGCATTATTTTCTCCAACATTTATCCAGTCACGAAATATATTATTTGATGGGATATATCTTATTTCATCAGAATTCTGTGTATTTTGTGTTTTTAAGAAGCCTAATCAATGGGAGAATCTTGTTACAAAGATGATGCAAAAACATAAATTGCCAGCAAAGTTACAGGACAACAACATCTACGAAACTAACATCACTCCAGTGTGCAACTTAATGTATTAAATACAAAGGAATGCTGTGTTGTTTTTTATACTAAACTTGGTAAAAGCTCAATCACACACCCTCTGTCCAGCACTTTCAGGACAAATCTTTAGAAAACCATATTTGGTCTCATTCAATCAAGTGTTTCTCACATCATTTGTTCGCCTATCTAAGAAACAGTAAAAAACACTGAAATAATTACATTAATATTCTTTTAGTGAAAGTGAAAGACACAAGAGCAGACAGGTAGGATCTTGTTGTTGAAGGCCGACATTTTTTTTAAATAAATACATTTGATTATCCACAAAAAAAGCTATCACAACATAAAATAAGCAAATATATTCCTTATCCGCATATTATAGACACACAACATCTCTGCTATTTTATTTACAAAAACAAAAAAAATGGATGCATTACATTTAAGTTGGCACACAATAGCAACGATCAGACTGAGTAGTGAAATTTGCACTTTTGACTTGGTCTGTCTGCAGAATTATATCAGGGATTAAGTGCAAAAGACATACACATGAATACTTATTAATAGAAACACACAGTTACACACTCAGCGATGGATTAAATACTCATCCTGCATCATTCACGATAATACAGGTGTTGTGTTGTGACCCTCAGCAGACCGGAGGATGTAGAGGAAACGTTAATCTACTTGAGGTGAAAGAAGCCGGTTGGTTTTGTTGGTGCAGCCATCAGCATGTTAGCTTGGTTCTTGTGAGTTATGTGGATCTATAATAAATAAAAAAATATATAAAACAATTTGGTGAATGACAATATAATTATTGTGTTCAAATTCCTTTAAATGATGCATATCTGATCAGGTCAGTGTAATTTATAAGCTGTCCAAAAAGCTTTGATAAAATAGAAAAAAAAAAACTTCCAAATTGTCTGCACTTCCCATAATCCAAAAATAAATAAAATTTGTACTTTTAATTTGAAGATACATCACTTCCTGCAATATCCACCCTCAGCCCTGAGCACTAAATCCGGTCTGACTTTAAATGACGTCGTATGCATGATCAGTGAGTATAAAAAGGTGCAAGGGCTCCAAACAATCAGTTGCCAGTTTATTAGGTACACTTAGCTAAAACTAATGAAGTCTAACACAACAGTCCTTCAATAAATCCTCCCTTCATGAAGGTCATAATGTTGTACAAACTGTTTTAGAGAGGTGTTCATTCAACTGTATGGTCATTTTTGAGGCTGCAGTTTGTACTGCTGTTGAACTGTATTGCGTCATATTGAAAGCTTGTTCTAATATTTATCAATGAGGGTAGAGTTATTATGCTATTTGCATGTAAACCTGTTCCTGGAAGCTGTTTTGTTTTTAAGATTTAAGATTTCCCCTGCCATCGTTTTTAATATTAGGACACTATGAATTGTGGGTAGCTGAAGGACGGCGACTCAGTTGGTAGTTTGCTATAAATCACAAGGTTGGTGCATCGATCCTCAAGCTTCCCCTATCCACATGAGCAAAGCATAGCCTCCAAATTGCTCACAATGTATCATGGTGTAGTGGTGGGTATACACAGGTATATCGGGTATACCCACCTATCAGCCAAATAGCCATTGGAATACATAGGAGAGTATACCCACTTCCTCTGTAACCTACCTATCTACCTAGCACAACACCCATCTCATCAACGACCACTACACCGTAATGTATCGGTGCGATAACTGTAAGTCACTTTGGATAAAATCATTGCTATGATGTTTAAAACGAGAGCCCCAAACGCTGGCTGATTTCACAGTGTGACAGCCCTGAGCCCTTTTTTACTGGCTTTAAACAGCTCACACAGTTGTTGTTTTGCGCACTGTATATATACAGTATATATATATATATATATATTATTGCTCTTATCTGTGCTGTAGTATCTGTAGCAACGTGTCTCTACCACAATAATCAAAATAAATCTTTGAATAAATGTTGTACACTACGATGCTGTAACCACTGTCTGGCTTGAATGAATCTAATATGTAACCTCTCTTGGCACTGAATTCGATTGGCTAATGACACTTACAGTACACGGAGGCTGCATCCAGGGCTCCCCATCGATTTGCATGGGCAGGGCTTTGATTGTCCTGCACAAAGGGAGGAGAGAAAGTGAGATCTAATTATACTGCACTGTTTATACTGTTTGTGAACATTGTGTGAAATGTGTGTCTGTTTACTCCAGACTACATAGAGATGGATACAACACCAGGAACACCTGACAATAAAATGCAATCCAAAGCAATAGCCATATACATCCTTGCTGTCTTATATCGTCAGGTATTCTTGTTATTGTTGTCATCCACCTGTAGGTAAAAGTAATCAACCTGATGGTAATCTGGGAAGTCTGTGCCAGTCTGTGCCCGGCGCTCTTCAGTCCCGTGTAGATCTGTCCCATCTCTATGGCTCCTTCCAGCCCCACCACCTCCAAGAGCTTATCGCTCATATCTGCGGAGTGACGAAACACACACAGATCAAGTTCAAAGACTTTGTAAAAGATTAAAATCAGGATTACAAACAAACAGCTTGACGGTATCGGCATGTAAGAAGGCAGGTCAAAAATGTGATTTAGGAGAGTACAGACCTTGAGAGATTGTTTTAAGAAGTTCAGGGTCAGTGATAACCTCACTGTGCTCCACCTCTGGCACGCCATCCGGCTTCTTGGACTCGCCCCAGAGGTTGGAGCCTCCGTGCATGCTGGGTATGTTGAGGACAGCTATGCCCTCCAGAGACGCATTGCTCAGATCCACAGACTTCCCACAGCACTGGTGGACGCAAAACAACAAGTTGTTTACGCAACGGAACAAAAAAACAAGACTTAAAACTAGGGTATATAACGATTTGACTTTTTTAGTCCTGATAGTGATAGCGATACCTGGGCTTTGGGTATCAGCCGATATCGAGTACCAACCGATACAAGTGTTTAATTAATAAGTTGTATGCCTCACTGTGTGGAAGTGACTTCTTTTATGTGTAAACCGGGGAGCGGCGAGGCTAAATATCAATGATGCATCTATGCAACTATTTTTTATCTACAAAAGAGGGGCCCTGCAGAAACGGTTTGGGAACCACTGATAAATAAATGCATAGATATAAATGTATTGAATTGTTCTAAAATAATAAATTGTACACCTGCAACTTGGCAAAAAAATCGTCAAAATGAATCCGAATTACAATTCAAGTTTAAACCTTTTAAATGCAGCAACAAATCTGTCAAAACTTAAACAGGAATTATTTCCAGTATATAATGTATTTAGTATATAAACATAGAACTGAATTGAAGAGATCGGCCCCATTGTCACCGATACCTGATCCACCTATTTGAGTCAGTATCAGCCCAATCTGATATTGGCATGATGGCCTCTGTGCATCCCTACTTAAAATACGAGAAATTATGTTAATTACAAATAATTACTTTTGCAGCTACATGACTGCATTAGATATTGTCACCTCAATCATGAGACAGTCCTTCAGCCTCTTGCAAGACGCAGAGATGGTCTCAGAAGTGGCAAACTCAAAATACCAAAGTTTGTTCTTCATCCTTTAAAACAACAGAGAACAAAAACAACTTCACCTTTACTAATTGAAAAAAACAAAGCTTTTGTTACACTTTTCATTAGAAAAGACTCTTAGTTCATACAGTCAGCGTGAATCCTCACCTGCTGTTGAATCTCTGGGGATGTTTCTCTCTCATGGAGTGGAAACGATGAGCGATAGAGGCATCCTGTCAAAGTCATATTTTAGGTAATGTATTCACGTTTCTATGTACGTCAATAAGAAACTACAAGACTTTTTTGTGTTTTTCGTTGTTAAAGAGGACCTATTATGCTCATTTTCAGGTGCAGACTTGTATTGTTGGTTTCTACTAGAACATGTTTACATGCTTTGATGTTCAAAAACGCTTTACTTTTCTCATACCGGCCGTGCAGGTAGGTAGGCAGGTATTATGCAAATGTGTTACTTGGTGACATCACCACGTTACAGAAAAGAAGGCGGGACTTCAATCAAGGCATTTCAGGCAGTTCCGGAGCAGTGTTTCTGTGTGGGAGAGTAACTCCCTTTGGCAGGGACTCTGGGCTTTATAACTTTGCAGAACTTTTACATGCACAAAAAACTATATAACACACTAAAGGAAAGGGAATAAGCACAGGAGCATAATAGGTCCCCTTTAAAGAAATCAATCAATAACCATGTGTGATGTTATCCTTCCTTCCTGCTGAGGCGGTGTGACTCACCACTCCAACAGAGAAGTAGTTGTTAATGATCTCGTAGGGCACAGGGTCTCCTGCCTCTTGGGGGTCGTCTGGTATCACCTGGATGCTCCAGCGGTCCATGGGAACCAACTCGCCACCTTCGATCTCCTTCAGGATCTCTCTCAAGTCTGACCCATCGTATCCTTTCATGGGATTACAGAAGAAGCAGAAAAGGTAAACACAGTCGGTGTCAATACCTCAGTGATTGTTCGGAGTTAATGCGCTGATGGTTTTACCTCCTCCCCAGCGTAGACAGCGAGCCAGGTCATTCCCGGTGCCCAGAGGCAGCACAGCTATTGGAGGATGCACCTGCAGATCTGCTTTGTCTGAAACCACAGGTACGTTATTTAGCCTTACAGATGGTTTTCTTAATCACCTCTCTGGAACCCAAAAAAGATCCACAGTACCTATAGCGTCCAGGAGCCACCCGACGGTACCGTCTCCTCCACACACCAAGATCCTGTACGCATGCAGGTTACGGAATAAGTGTAGTCTGAAAAAATAAAAGCAACATTAATGTGGAAAAAATTCACATGTGTAGAGTTATAGTAGTGAAAGTGTGCTGTACCCTGGTGCAGGACCTCCGTTGGAAAGGTTGTACACTTGACGTGGGTTCAGCAGGCCCTGAAACTTCCTGAGCACTCTGTGGAAAAACACAGAGAAGCACACACACAGATGAACAAATACTTTTACACTAAAAGAAAGCTACACAAACATATCAAGACTTTAAGCTGCTCACCGTTCACCCTGCTTTCCTCCACTTTTTGGGTTCACAAACACCAGCAGAGGGTGGATGTCTGGAAGCGAAACAATCTGAAGAATAATACATGACAGATTAAGATCTGATGGATTATGCAACTCATCTGAAAAACACATATTTGATATGTAAGGGTGTGTGGACACATGCTGTGAGTCAGGCTACTGTACAGCATCATTCAAACTTCTGCTGCTGTCAAATAAAGAAGATTTGGGATTTTTAAAGGAAATAGCCTTGGTTTATACATGACCACCATAATTTCTTGTGTCCTGTATAGCGTTAAAAAAAAAGTTTGATTTTGTTTATGACATATTGTAATTACCAGAGATTTTAGGAATATTCAACAGAAAAATGTGGCAGTGAATGTTCAAAAGTGTACTTTAATGTGCATACATAAAGACACAGAGCTAACTGAGCCGAAGTACAAACAGAAGCAGTGCATTTAGCCATATTTTAAGGCAAGACATTATAGGCAAAAACATTGTGTTTTCATGCATTGGTCAATTTTTAGATGTTGGGCTATTTTGCTTCCATAAAACGTCTTCTTTCAGACTAGTTGAAAGAAAACATCAAAAATACACATTTAGGCATTAAGGTGTTTATTTTACTAAACTTTGTCTATTTGCGTCTGTAGATTTCTCCTAAATTCACCAAAAGTTAGCATTAGATAATGCCTCATTTGCATATCTAAACATACAATTTCAGACAACTTGTAATACAAATATAATTTTCTTAATGTAAGTAATCAATTGTAGAAGTTTCATGTTGATATCTATTAGTAATTCACCTGTAGTGTCTTACAAAATGTATGGACAATCCATATTTTTAAAGGCTGTTTTTTTTCTCAGACTCTGAGCCAGAGATCTCCACTTCAGTAGCACTTACATACACCAAACTTTCCAGTTTCATTCCTCTCTATATTCGTAAGGTTTTTAAAGAGGGGTTTGTTCATATATCATTCATAGTCTGATTTACAGAACATTTTATTCCTCTTTTTATGGCTGTTGACAGTATTTCCTGACTTATGGAGTGATAAAAAGAGACATTGAAAACCTCCTCTGTAAAAACCTTTGACTCTAATATGTCAACAAAGTGAAACAAAAATTTTGAACCTGACTTTATCCATGTTCATATTTCTGTTCTGGAAATGTATGCAAATTAGTGCATATTTAATAAGATAATGCATAATTTATATATTAAAACTGAAAACTTGTAATACAAAAAACAATTGTCTTAATGTAAGTAATCAACTGGGGAAGTTTCATTGCGATATCTATGAGTTACTTTTATTTACCCCATTCACCTGTAGTGTCTCCCCTTAAGAAGTGGATTATGCTGCAGGAGTAAGTTTCTCTGTAACTTTTGGTGCTTTTTTACCATTGTTACCATTAGAATATATTGAAACCAACATGATTTTAATCTTGTGACAGGAGGTGAATATATCTGGTACTTTAAATTTAAATACTGGATCAGTGGGCTTGTCCCAGATGAAGCAGACATAACCATGACGTATTTGTCCAGGACTTCATCCAACATCCAACACACTGAACAGAACCAAACCGATTACAATGACCCTGGCACAGTCCTTTTTTGACATAAAAATCATTTTTTTTAAAAACATGACGAATCATTAAAATTGGAGATTCTCCCAAAAGCAATGATATGCAGATGGTAGTTTGAGAAGGCAACTTGGAAGAGACCTCCTGGAGAAAACACATGGGTGTACAGTTGGAAACGGAATATAAGTGTGTAGGAAGATTTGATAACAGCAGACCTGCAGGATGTGGCCATCAGGGGTGACGTTTAACAAGCTGGTGTCCTCCTCCTGCAGGAAACACGGGACAATTAGCCAACAAACAAGCAATTAACTGACAGTAATCCTAAAAATCTAAGTTTACTAGAGTCAAATTCATGGTGCTGCTTATTTTACCTTAGAGACGGCATGTATGGCCCACGGAGGCAGTATATGATCTCTTAGTGGCCCACAATCACAGGTCGATAAGCCACCCAAAATACACTCATCGTGACGCTTAAAAAGAGACAAGACTCAGTGAACATAAAACAAAGAGATCCTCTCTAATTCACTCATTAATGTCCAAACACACACACACACACACACTCCTCACCATCTCCTGGCACCACACACAATGCCTCCCCGCTGAAGTCTTGATTTTCTTGTGGCAGACCTGACACTTGGTGGACTTACAGTCAGCTCTGATCCAGTCGTGAGCTGCTACCTGAGACAAAGAGGAGCAGAGAAGGAGAGATTAAGAAAAAGTGTAATTCACTACTATTACTTATCTTGTCAAGGCAAGTCTTAAGATGATATCCGACGTTCATGTTCACTACAGTGGTGCCAAACCACAACCCAGCTCTGAATGACTTCAGGTCAAATTATGTTAACTTTAGAAGAATCAGCAGAGATCACACCCTCCGTAGAGCAGCTGTGGGAGTTACAGACAGCGCTACATGATAACCATTGACAGGTCAGACGTGCACCAACAGATCAAATATCCCTAAAGCACACAAACTGGCACATCAAACCTCCGGAAGCAGCTGGCGAAACTTTGCCAGTTCAGTGATCTATTACAGATTGTGGGTTGTGGTTGTGACACTAAATCTAAAAAAGACAGTGAACACATCGTTGTGTACGTTTGTGCAAAATCAGGACATTTAGCAGATGTGGTGCAGAGCGGACTGTGCCGGCTGTAATCTGCACTTAAAAAACACTGATGGGCTGCACTTATTACCGACTAATGCACTGTGATGTTCCCCGTCGTTAATGGGTTTACTGTTGCTGCCATTTGGTTTTTGGTCAGTAACGAGAGAACTGACATGGATATATTCACACGACAAACATGAGCCTTAAGTTCATTCTCTACCTTTTAAACAGTAGTTTGACAATAAATAAATAAATACATAAATAAATACATACATACATACATACATATATAAATGGTCCACTTACTAGCTCTTTAGCTTTGACAAAAATAATTTAAAAAAATAAGATGTTCTATATTTTTCCTATTTGTCAGCAAATGAAATGACCAAAACCAACATGAATTGATCCCTAACATGTCTGTTTATCCACAGGCTGATTTAATTTAGTAGAGCTCCATTGTTGTCCAAAAACACACCAATGAGACACACTGTTGCACTGGTTGACATGTACCTTAATTACGATTTACACTGTAGTTTATTTTTACTGAATCCGAGACACAACTTCCTGCTGCTGGAAATATTCACTAGAGCACCAAATGTGTATCAATCCGCAGGAAAATGCACTATTTACTCCTTTTTATGTGTTGTAAAACTGCTGTGCCCCACTGCTTTAGGAAATAACTTTTACCTTTTTTTTAAAACAAAAATGAAACAATATATTTGTGACATGTTTTTAAAGATTAACAGTAAGAACAAATTGGCTCGGGGAGTAGGGAAGTTGCATATTTGGTTTGGGTCTTTTGGTTGGTTTTCATAGAATTGGTTGACAATAACAAAAATACAGAATATCACTGGACTTATCCTTTAACTTAGAACTTAAAGGGCAACTTTGGTATTTTTCAACCTAGACCCTATTTCCCCATGTTTTTGGGTCTAAGTGACTAATGGGGACGACAATTTTTGAAATTGGTCCGGTATTAAGGGACAACGCTGCAGCTGCCAGCCGCTAAACAAGCTGTAAAGTAATCATTTGGGGCAACCTGTCATTTTACGTTCACTAAAGGTGGTTGTTTTTGCCACTGACAGGCTGAGATTGTCATTATAAGTGTCAACATACGTCAACGACCATACAGAGAAATACTTTTTTTTTTCCAGAAATGTTTTGATCCTTGTTCAACCATGTAAAGCACTCACACACTTGCACTTGTTTTGAAAAGTGCTTTATAAATAAAGTTTATCATTATTATTTTTTTCGGTGGAAACGTGAGTGAGAGTTGGAGAGACGAGTGCCGGTGTTGGCAGAGTTTAGTCACTTAGACACAAAAACCTGGGAAAATAGGGTCCAGGTTGAAAAATACCAAAGTTATCCTTTAATCCTTACATTGGAATTTGACTGTTTTTCAAACTTACAGTTACATTTACAGGAGCTTTTGAGTTCTAATTTAAAGGATACGTCCGGTGATATTCTGTATTGTTGTTATTGTCAACAAATCCCATGAAAATGTAACTGTAAGTTTGAACAACAGAAATAAATCCAATGCAAGGAAATGGAAATGAAGTGGGGTTGTTGTGAGTGTCCTTACACCAATCTCCTTTTTAGTATTGACAAAGGTTCGAGCGCAGGGTTCGGGATTCTTGTTGGCACACTGATTGTGGACGGTGTACTTGCAACCTGAGGAGGAAGAACAAATATTACAGGTGATTGACTTCAAGAGCTTACTCCACTAAATAATATATGATTCTAAGACAAAATATATGTAATAATAGACAAATAATAAATGGTACAAGTGAACTCTGCTTCATTTGTACTGTGTATGAGGAGCGTGGCTGCTCCCTGCTGGCGGCTGTGAGCTCTTACAGGTGCAGCAGAGTCCCTGCTTGCCGAGGCCGAGCAGCATGCTCTGACACACGCTGCAGTATGTCGGCTTGTTAAAGTGCTTCATCCTCCAAATGTGTTGTCCATCCCTCTCTGTCATCTGTGGGTGAGGAGAAGACAAAAACACTAAATAAAAGAAAACAGGGACCAAAGTGGAAAAAAGTTATAATTTCCAGTTAGTTTATTCCTAGCATCTTTAACAAAACAAGAGGGTGTTGTGGGGAAATTTAAGTGTTGTATGTGGAGTCAAATGTTTGTTCTGTCACCTTCAGTCCAAGCAGAACCAGTAAAGGTATGTTGTTCATGCCTCCCTTCACCCATTCATCCAGAGTGACAGTCCCACTGTCATCCACATCGATCGCTGTCATCATGTCTTGGAGCACCTGTCCAGTTGAAAAAAACATCTGCTTGTTATTTATTGTCTAACATCTGCATACCTGCATCTCTCAGCTGCTGTAATTAAGCTCTATTTCTGATGTAAAACAGACTTTAACCCTCCTACTTGTCAAAAATATTAAGTTATCACATCCCTCATGTAGTTTTTTTTAATGAAAATTAATAGATTACTTCATCAAATCATACAAGCTTCAAAATGAAAAAGACATGAAAATGAGACTCATACTGGTCTGAGTTCAGTCACGTCCCAGCCCAGGTAATCAGCCGCTCGCATCATCTGGGTGATTATACGATCCACCTCCTGATGGAGAGACAACATTCATGGTAAACAAATTCATCTGAATCAATATGCAAAATACTGTTACCTCTGCTGTGTGCTGTACATCCAAAACCAGCCTCTCAATCTAAGTAGGTATACAACTACACAAAGTTAAAATTCCAAGTAGCGGTCTTATTATTTAATTATTATTTGTTTGTTTAGTGATGAGGTTGGTAGTAGGATGGGGTTGGCTTTTCCTTTGTTTTGTAAATGGACTGGTTTATGATTATTTGACTATTATGACTCTAAAGATATTTTCAAATATGCAGCAAAGGAGCAGGACTGAAGGGGTTAAATGTATTAATTAGCCTTTATTTACAGTTTGGATGTTCACTGTCAGAGGCATTTTCTGTGCTGCTCCTTCATCTTTCAACTTACAAATAAACTTTACAGTAGCCTACATAAAGGGAGAGAATAATCAGCTTACTTATTGAGACCCCTCAATAATCTGACTTCTGGGGTCCAGGACCAACAAAACAAAGCAGTAAATTAAATGTTTTTTACATTTTGCAGAACTAATTGCAAACAATAAATGTACACGTGTCAACAGTTGTAAGTGAATAAAAAAATTAGATTAAATTTTGTTAATTTAGACACAAGTCATAAACACAGAGCGGTTAGTTCAGTGTGATTGTGAATAACTTACAGAGCTGTCCAGGAGTTGGTTGCAGTCTTTATCGTAAAGTTTGAAAGTAACTAGAAACAAAACAAAGTCAGTCAGTGATCCAACCATTGTGTTTTCACTTTCTCAGACCTAACAAATCATCAATCTTAATTATTTATCAGTGGTAAAAATGTGCATTAAATGCAGTTGCACTATAATAAACATGTCACAAAAAGATGAAACCAACATTCAAGCTTCTCCCGTGGCTGTCCTTCCTCCAGCACTGAGAAGTAACAGGACACATCACGTAGAAAGACGCCACCTGAAGATAAAGAAATACAGTATGAACCTTTATTACATTACTGAGGTCTAAAATAGCAGGTTTTCCTTCAGTTCTGGATGAAAATGTAGAACTGCAGCAATAAAAGCAAATATGTTATCAAAGGCTGGTTATTGGAACAGGTGCACTAATCTCCAAAGCTCCTCTAAATGCCTACGGCTTCATTCCTGTGACGCAGCACTACAAGATAAAAAAAACAACAGAAAAACAAACAGGTGGGCGTTCGACAAAGTGTCCAACAGGAAATACTCTTTGCAGCATTCTGTCTTTCTTTGATTATTTTCTGCAGGTTATATATGCTCTACATGACTGTAGAGCTTTTCCTCTCAACACCTGCTCCGTGCTGTTATGTAAAACAAGATCAGGCTTTCAGAATGATTTACCTCCTTTGGGCAGAGGGCTCTTTGTGGACCCATCCTGCTCCACATGTTGAAAATAGCGATAAAGGCGTTGGCCGAAATCTGCAGGGAAGTCGTCCACTTCTAGGTAGGTCTTGAGAAAGAGACAGAAACCAGCTGCATCGACGGACTGTGCAAAGAAATGAAACTCATCGTCAGGAGACTCAAGGTCAAAACATTAACGTGTAACATTAACATTATTGTAATGCTTTATTTTACCACAACTATAATTTCTAGATAATTTCCTAACAATTTCTTAGAAAAAACGATTTAATTTTGTACCAATTACGGAGAAAAAGAGACGAAGTAATAAATTCCATATAAAGGCTAGCACAACAGAGAGCGCAAAAATGTGAAATGTATCTACAGTGAAGCAGACAATTCAACATACAGTATATGTAGAGTAAAATTTTCCAAATCAAATTAATAATAAATTAATATACTCTTCTTTTGAAGAAATTCCTGTTTTCTCTATATTTTAAAGGAACAGTGTGTAACATTTCAGGGGATCTATTAGCATAAATGGAATATAATGTTCATAACTATGTTTTCATTTGCGTATAATCAACTGAAACTAAGAATCATTGTGTTTTCTTTAGCTTATGAGCCGTTCGTATCTACATAGGGAGCTAGTCCTCTTCACAGAGTCCGCCATGTTGCTCCGCCGTGTTTCTACAGTAGCCCAGAACGGACAAACCAAACACTGACTCTAGAGAGAGCCTTTCATGTTTTTACGTTACCTGAAGGCCACCGTAGTTCTCCGACATGCTTGTGAAACTGCGGAAACATGAGCCCCAGAGTGCAAAACCGTGGTACCACCAGCTGCCGTCTGACTTCCGTTGCTCCTAAAATAATGTTATTATGGTAAGGATGGCCTCTGAGCGAGGTGAACGGCGTTTCCACGGTTTTGCACTCGGCGGCTCACGTTACCGCAGTCTTGGAAAGGGAGGAATGAGCGGAGGGGTACTCGGTTGGTTGCATTTGCAACCACACCACTAGATATCGCGAAATCCTACACACTGTAACTTTAATACCGAATACTAATTAAATAGTTATTGTTTGGAAACTCACTGACTTACCTCTCCAAAGCTGTGCTGGGCCAGCCGACCTCCGGGGTGAAACTCCTTAATCACATCTTTCACCCTCAAACTGCTGTCTGCAAAGAGAACATCGGAATGTGAGTAAATTAACAAATCAAAAAGGACACGAAAAAATACTAAAATTTAATGCCATTAACATTTTTCTGATATGAATCTTTGCTCTCTGTCTGTACCAAACATGACTGATGAAAAAACAGTCAAATTAAGAGCAGAGAAGCTTAGTAACTAATTCAGGTCTTTGTCTATTTGCCATTAATTAAATGGCTCCTGAGTGCTAAAACAGGACACAACTGTGAACTCATCACTAATTGTGGACATGGACGTACACTGTGTACATTGAACCTGGGCCGTGCTGTCATAGGTAGAACACAGATGTGCTGTTCTCAGGTCCAGAGAGGAGCGAGTGTATTATCCTCTCATCCATTATCCAACAGTGCAAATACCCCCCTCCCTCCCAACACTAAAAGCCTACACACCCATTTCATTTCTTTCAAAGCCTCTGAGTGTACAGCAGCATATTTTTAGCCCCGTACCGCTTTTTGTTTCCTGTCAACAGGTCTAACCAATTCTCTAGTAGCTCAAAGTCCTGGCCCATTTATTATGCACACTTACAGTTTGGAGTTGTTGTTTGTGTTTCTGAGTGGATGCTGAACGATCCTCAGAGGATCTGTATAATGTTGAGGAACTTCCTCAGTCGTTTATTTGATCTCCGATGCTTACTGAATAACTGCTGCTTTCCCTTTCTGTGAAAATCTATTGACCTCCCAAAGGAGAGATTCTCGAGTTTGAAAGTAGCTGGAAACACGATAAAGTGGTGTCAGAAATCAGGTATAAGAAAAGTCTGCACACCCATCATTATCAACCAGAATGCACTTTTAAATCTCAGTTTCTACATATTGAGCACACAGGAGTAACATGCACAGATGTTTCAGCCTTTTACTCCCCTTCACTCTCCTGTGCTGAACATATAAACTAAAAGAATAAGATTACAAGAGTGCTCTGATTGATTTATCCTCTACCTTCATAGGTCACTGATCCAACCACTGTGTGTTCATTTTCTCACGACTTCCAAATCATCAGTGTTTGAAGAAGTATTCAGATCGTTATGCTTAAGTAAAAGTACTAACACCACGCTGAGCAGCCAGCCAATAACACACCAGCTGTACTATACTGTTAAGTTTATATCAAAACATCATATTTTACAAGCTCTTAATATGTTCTGTATGCAAAAATTTCAATTTGTAAAGTAACTAAAGCTGTAAAATAATTATAGTGGAGCAAAAGTACACAATTTCTTTCTGAATTGTAGTGGAGTACAAGTAAAAAGTGGCATGAAAAGAAAAGACTAAAGTTCCTCAAATTTGTAGTAAATACAGTACTTCTATCTATCTATCTATCTATCTATCCATCTATCCATCTATCTATCTATCTATCTATCTATCTATCTATCTATCTATCTATCTATCTATCTATCTATCTATCTATCAATAAAAAGTACAATATTTCCCTCACTCTTGGTCTTACAGTAAAAGTGGTTTACATATTATGTATAACTACAGTATTTCTATTATTCAGTGGGTTTTATTTTCCTTATGCATTCTATGTATTCTATTTTATCTTATTTGTAGTTTTATATTTTGTGTTTTATGTAAAACGTTTTAAATTGCCTTGTTGCTGAAATGTGCTACTGTATATAAATAAACTTGCCTTGCCTCAGAAATGTAGAGGAGTAGAAGCATCAAGTAACAGTGAGTCAGTTGAGTTCATATACTTAGTTACAGTCCACAAATGCAAATTATTATTCTTTATATACAGCTATTCAGTCAAGTGGATATTAAGGCAGTAATACATATTTTGACTCTGTATTGATTTCCCAAAAGAGAGATTGTGTTTTTGCTACACTGCGAGGAACACTACCTCTTCAGCTGGTCTCTTTATGTTTTACGTGCAGTATTGCCATGCCTGTAATATTACAGTTTTTCTCAGTCCCTTTGGCTCATTTTTGGCTCACTTTCTCTAAACTGTAAGTGCAAAATGTCCCAACTGTTTGAATGGACATCACAACTCTATTGCATGTCTGCAAAAGGTAGTAACTCACCAAAACACTTCATTCATGTTTCAGTTATGTGTCAGTAAATTGGCCAACGCACCAAAATGAAAAGTTGTTTTGTCACCTTGTGAGCCGTGCTGATCAAAATGTTTAGGTGTTTTTTCACCACGGCAGTCAACCCTGGAAATGTTTCTTATATACAAATCTCTGTTTTGTTCTACTTGTTTCTTGACACTGACTACTTACTGTACTATACCAGCTATTGTATATTGCACTTAGCCTTTTAGATTCCCATTTTAACAGCAGGTCAAAGTTTACTGGGAAAAGCCAATACTGTACAGTGCTGTATACACAGAAACAGGATATGCACATTTGTGTTTACAGTACATGTATTTGTGTAGCAATGTGTTACATGTATTATAAAAATTCACCTTTGACCTTTCATGTTATGTCATGTACATTGAACAGAAAATTTGCCACAAAATAACATCCATGCAAATAAAAAAAATAATTTAAAACCCTGCAACAATGAAAGAACCTGCAATAGTTCAGTACAAAAACAACAAACTGTACCTCCCCGCAGTACGTAACATTATGTCATAGATATTAATGCATTATACATGTATGTCTGACAGGTTTTGATAAGTGAATGGATCGTTTTGCATGTGACGGTTCAAACGATGAAGGAATGTGTAGAGGTTGTGAAGAGTGAGACAATTTCACTGAGATTCAACTAGGGTTGTGCCAAATACCATTTTTGGGGATTCGAAGCTTCGGTGAGAAATATTTGAAGGTATTTGAAGCTTCGGGACGGCGCCGCTGCCGCACAACTGTACACACACGCACCTCTATACACAACAAACAGCAATAACCATTCCAACCATTATCATTATTATTATTATCATTATTATTATTGTGGTTAATGTAGACAATTGTACTTACTCTCACACATGTGCCAAAACATGTGCAATTTGCTTGAATGAATGAGAAATTTGAATCTGTTGTGAACAACAAACTAATTGTTTATAGATTTGAGCTCATTGTTTTCTATTTTCTATTTGTTTTCTCATTCGAGAATTGAGCCAAAGCGAATGAGAAAACTGTAATAATTGTAGAAATAAAGTGAAGTGAGAAGTGAGAAGGTGAAACTTACATTCCATGTAATGCTGCAGCTGGATGAAATCCACAGGAGTCAGAGACCCTTCAGTATCGTCGGGCGAGGCCATGCCGATCAGATGACTGAGCGGAGAGAAAACATTGATACAGAGACGGGGGACAGGGAGGAGAACAACACCGTTGTTAGCTCAAGAGAGGCTGAGAAAACAGGGAGGTATGTCTTTAGGTCTTACTGTGAAGGCTAGGTCAGGCACTATTTTGGTTATGACTCACAAAAACTGGTTTGCCTCCATTCCTCAGATTACAAATGCTAATAGTAAGTCAAACAATCCCCATTGACACTGATCAACCACAGAGTCTGGTTCCACATATTTACACAGTCTGGGTGAGCAATCCTAATCATGACAATCACACCTATTGTACCACAGTCAATGAGTTTAGGACATTTCATCATGCAGATTTTAGTTGACACCTTTAGAAACCTGGAAATGAGTCAAATGTTTGTGACAAGAACTGACAAGTTGAGGATCTGCCCTCCAGGTGTTAAGTAATAACAAGTAATAACACAACAACAGGCTGTTTGTAGCAGAGGTTCACCCTCCAATTATTGATAATTAACCGTCACCGGCAGAAAAGAAAAATAGATCTAATGTCTATTGTTTGTCCCTGTTGCCATAAAGTATCATGTGAGGACAGCCACTTTCTGAAGCCAGCCTGCTACCTCAGCACACAGCACTTTTTTTTTAACCTAGATTCAGTCCTGGTACCTGGTGCTCCTTTTCAATGCAGCTTCTATTGGTGTATTGAGTTTTTTATGTGAAGGTGTTTTAATGTGATCTGTCTGGATGTGATATGTTGTCTTAATGTATTCTTTCCTACTGTATTTTCATTTTACAGCTGTCTGTTTGTTTTTACACTAAATTTCACAACTTAAAACAAGGGGGAGAGAGGAAACATAAAAACAAAACAAGACTTCATCTTAAACTATAATTTCAATCGAATTCAGAGAAAAGGGGAGGACACATACTTAAACAATCCAAAGAATTAAAATAAAACAAAATAAAATAAAATAAATTTAAATAAAAACAAAAACAAATTTCTGTCTTTTGTACACAAAAAGCAGACAATAAAGTATTTTCTATTTCTATTCTATTCTAACACCAGCCTGCAGAAATACTCATTGTGCTGCTGGTGTCCACCTCTGCAACACCTCACAAAAACACTTTGTAATATCCCATCAGCTTAATCAGACACACTGTACTACTAGCCAAGCAAATCACAAATAATCAATTAAGACCAACCTTTTGACAGGGGCGTCCATCAAACAGGATTATAATCTGAAACCAGGGTATCTGACAGAGTGACAGGCACCACTTTTTTTACTTTACACTGCTCTCTAAACGCTGCACAGGTGAGCACCTTGTCTATCCACACAGGAAGAAGAGGACTCTAAAGGCTCCTTACCTTCCTTCCTTCCTTCCTTCCTCTCTCCTCAGACTCTTCAGTAAATAACAATCTGTCCCAAACTCGGAGCTTCTTCACAACACACAGCTTTGATCTGCTGGTTGACGGCAGCTGGTGCTTCTGGGTAAATGTCTGTGTCGGTATTAGCGGATATAAAGGATTAGGACCTGTAGGAGGAGTTTACTGACATAATTACTGTTAGTGGCACCGCCTCGCGCGTGCACGCACTCACACACACCATAGCCACGCACGCGCACTTGTTTGATTCACTGCACACTGCCAAGTCAACACATTTTATAAATACTGCAGCTTTAAGCCTCAAAATGAGTTTTCAGTCTCTCTAGTGCAGCGTTATAAACAGACTGAATGGATGGCTCATAAAACTTCTTTTTTTTTTTATTTTGCCATTATTTAATTTAAATGATCAAAACAAAAGACAGTGAATAGTTTTCCTCATCTGTTTATTTGAGGACATGTCTGACAGCCTACCTCAGGGGTCAGCAACCTTTACTATCAAAAGAACCATTTTTGGCCAAAACATATATCTGTCTGGAGCCGCAAAACATTTGAGCATTGTGATCAGCTTATAGTCTAAGTATATAGTATACAAGTCTAATGCAGTGAGGGCCAAAGTGCAAATGTACTACGGAGTATTAGGGCCACATTGAGGGAAAAATTATCTGAGATTTCCAGAATAAAGTCATAATATTACGAGAAAAAAGTTGTAATATTACGAAAATTAAAGTCATAGGTTTACAAGAAAAAAAGTCGTAATATTACGAGAACAAAGTCCGAATTTTACGAGAAAAAGTCGTATTATTACGAGAATAAAGTCATAGGTTTACGAGTAAAAAAGTCGTAATATTACGAGAATAAAGTCAGAAGTTTAAGAGAAAAAAGTCGTAATATTATGAGAATATTTACAGAGAAAAAGAAAATAACACGAAAAATTACTACTTTATAATAATGACTTTATTCTCGTAATCTCAGATCAATTTGTTTTCCTCAATGTGGCCCTAATACTACCATCGTACCATAGACCTACAACAATGATAAATAAAAATGAAAATGTAAACAAAAAAACATTTATTCATTTCCACAAATTCTTTTAAAAATCCACAGGGAGCCACTGGAGAGGAGCTAAAGAGCCGCACGTGGCTCCGGAGCTGCAGGTTGCTGACCCCTGGTCTATCTGAACAGGCCTTGAGAAGGATATAAAATCAAACTGAGAGCTCATTTTGTTTATTAAGGGAGGCTGAGGTCCATGAAGCACAGATAAGATATGATGAGGCAGTGAATGCACTGAAGATAAAATTCCACAAACTGAAAGTGGAGAACCGGTTGGCAGGTCAAAGGTTTTCTGGTGAGACGGTGACGCTCGGTATCACGCTCCAAATACCTGTGTCTAACTAACAGAGTATTGAATAAATTAGAATATACAGTACATGTGAGGGCAGAAAAAGGGGGGGAAACATGAAGGATCATTAAAATGTATATATCATGATACATGTATATATCTTGCACACTTTGCTAATGTATATAGTATGTTATTGCACACTTGCTAATGTATATACGTAGTGGGTTATTTTATGTTTATAATTTAGAATCTTTTATGCTAGTTGTAGTAGTCAGGTATACTTATAGTGTATTCCAATATTCTTTATATTTTGTATTCTATGGATTAATTTCTTTAGTGTTGACATGTACATTCTTTTACACAAAAAAGATAAATTTCCTTGTTAAAAAATTCCCCAAATTACATATATTCCTTCTTTGATCCAGAATCTATGAATACGCAAATATTTGTAATTTCAAAAGTTTAACTGCTGGACACAAGATATTTGTCTAATAACTAGTCAAAATATCTCTTAACACAATACACAATCACCTAACAGGTAACATTTAAGAGATATAGGCTGGGGACTTGGTTTTAGACATTAGATGAATATCTTGTTAAGTGAAGAAAGTACTACTTTTGAACACACAACACTTCCTAATACTAGTGAAATATAACTCAAAATGGCTTTTCCCAGCTTATTTCAAGATCTCTTTTTATCTTGAAAGGCCTAAATATTACATCTTATTTCAAGAAATCTTACCAAGTTTTTCATTTTTTTCCATTGGCAGATTGTAAAAAGCAAGAAACACCTTGTATTCATCGTTTTTTAATGTATTTTTGAAGTGGCCTTTTTTTTTTCCAGTGAACTGCTGGTGAAGACAGTTTAAAACGGTTGAAAGCTCTGAAAAAAAGCCAGTAAGTGGACACTGCACAGGAATTGTTTTGTCAGATTACTGTCTCAAATGTTAAAGGTCCCATATTATGCTCATTTTCAGGTTCATACTTGTATTTTGTGTTTCTACTAGAACATGTTTACATGCTATAATGTTCAAAAAAAACTTTATTTTCCTCATACTGTCAGCCTGAATATGCCTGTATTTACCCTCTGTCTTAAACGCTCCGTTTTAGCGCATTTTGACGGAATTGCAACAGAATTGCGTTGCTAGGCAACAGTTTGGGTCCATGTGTACTTCCTGTCAGCTTATGACATTCACATACACTGCAACCAGGAAATAAACTGGGACACATTTAGAATGTTTACGTTTAAAATTGTGTCAAGGGTCTAAATATTGTATATTCGTGACATCACGAATGGGCAGAAAACCTGACGGCTTGTTTCAAATGCAGAGTTTCTGAATACAGACTGTGTGTATTTCCCTGTGGATTGAGTGTTTCGATACTTTCACAGTATTTATATAGCACTTAAACCTGCTTTATAATAAAAAAACGTGAAAATCTCACTTTTTTATAATATGGGACCTTTAAGAATGAACTTTCATGCTTATATAAGCTGGACGCTATCCTGGATAACCCCTCCCACCCCCTCCATGATGAGCTAGTCAAGATGAGGAGCACCTTCAGCCACAGACTCATCCCCCCACAGCACAACATACACTATACATCCTATATACCACTTTATAGACTGCACATATGTACATATTACATTTATTTATTGCACATACTACATTTATTTATTGACGGACTACACACACTATGTTCACCCATTCACTCTGTATCTTTTATATCTCTATTATTGTTTTTATAATTTTTGTATACCTTTACCTCTCCTGTGTTTCACTCTTATCTTATCTTATCTTAAACAAGTGATAATTTATAAAACAATCCTGATAATCACAGTACTTTAACTTTATATCGGCCTGTATTGTAACATGCTGTCTCCAATGCAGCAGGTGGTGATAACCATGGTGATCACCATGGTGATAACGGGCTCCAGCACAGCTGCAGTAAAATGAGTAGTAGAAGAAGAACCGTGTGACGCAGATGTTTACGTTTTCCTACTTCCGTAGCTGCCTAAAAGCGGTATAACGTTACTAATCTAACGTTAAATATCCCAAATTTGAGAAGAAACCTCGGTCATGTTTCTCATTTCTCTCTTAAGTATTACAGCCTGACAGATAAGTATTATTAAGGTCGTTAGCTGTCAAATACAGGCGCTGTATCGCGAGTTTTCCTCCTTCTTTCATCGCAGGCTAAGCTAAAGTAAAGCTAAAGCTAGTGTTGGTTAGCAGTCGGTCAGCTGCGGTGGTTGGACATAATTTAATAAATCATCACCTGATCCGCATTTTAGTTCAGTGTTAACATAGTTATCAAACAAGGCAGTCATGGCCACAAGGCGTCTGACCGATGCCTTCTTGTTAATGCGGAACAATGCGATCCAAAACCGGCAGATATTGGCTGAGCAAGTGAGTACATACGACCCCCGTCTGAGTACACGTAGCAAGGCTGCGGTGAGTGGTCTGCATCGTTTTGACATTTTACTGTGTTACTGTGTGTGTGTTTGCATGTAGACAGGCACTGAGCTGTGGTAGATAGATTAGATAGATACAGGTGTGTGTGTGTGTGTGTGTGTGTGTTAGTAGCTGCTAGTCATTCATTTACTCAGGAAGATTTCTACTGGTAGTATTTCACCTCAGGGCTGACTGTTTTTATGTGACTCAGTGGGGTGATGGAGGAGGATGGAGATGGCTTATTTGTCAGCTCCTAACAGCTAAATGTCTATAGTTTTTTTTTTATTAAACAAATTAAAATTTACAAACAACATGGCTCATAGATCATTGCATTCAAGTAAAAGGACAAGGTGCATACAGAACAAGAACAAATAAAATATGTAAAATTATACATGAAAATAATAATAAATTAAATTAAGGGCTATAGGGCTGTACCTCTAATTCATATTCTTCTATTATGCTAAGAAGTTTAAATGCATTTTTGTTTTTCATGACTTTAAGGGCTTTTATGTAAGAAAGAAACTCAAAATGAAACACATTAAACCTAGGTTTCATTTTTATATACTTGGATTTGTGCAAATAAAATTTTCCAAGAATGAGAAAGTTATTCACCAGAAAGTCATCTTTGTTATTGTCCATGACGCTAAATGTCTACAGTAAACAATGGAAATAAAAATAGCTAAATATTAGTCAGCATTTCCTCATTTCTAACATAAAAGACACGTCTGTAAAAAAAAAAAAAAAAAAAATTGGATGACAATTAAGAAGCATACATAATACACAGCTTTCAATCTCTACATTCTGAATACACAGTATATGGTTTAATAATTTATGTTAGAAAAGGAACTTGTTAAAACCAGGGGATATCATTTACTCCACCGCAAAGGAGGATTCATGTCAGAAACAGGTACAGCTGTGACAAAGATGGCAACTTATAATGCCAATTCCAGTCAGAGATTGCTTGCCATTATGCCTGATTTTGAAAGAACGACAAGTCATAAAATGGTGTAACGTTAGATTGGGTTGGGTTTTGAAAGTGAAAGCATGGTTTTTTAATGTCCACGTAGAGTAGTTAAAAAGTGTGCTGTGGTCACTACATAGTCATTTGATCTAGCCTAGATGAAATTGTGCCTGTAACCTGTAATCCATTGTTCCACTAGAATGTAGCTGGTGTTTTCCTGTATTTATTCAAACATGTGTGACACAAACTGAGGCAAGGAAAATCCTTGTCATTCAGAAACACTAATAATCCTTGAGTTAGGTTCATCACTACTGGAGCCAAAAACCAAGAAGGTGAATTTGGTTCATGTTGATATTTTTCATGTTGATCAGTCACATCTGGCAAAATACCCAATGTACATGATAAGGCACAGTGTCGGGGTTGATACAGATCCAGCAGATGGGATCGGTGCAAAAATGTCACATTGTTCTCTGCAAATTATTCACATTAAGTCATTTTTTTAAAGGAATGCTTCACCCCTATGTGATCATCCTGTCATTATCTACCTGTGCACTGTCAGCTCCATTGCAGTTTTTTAGTGCTACAAAGCTTGAGCAGGTTACAGCTCTCCTGTGTTTGCGCTGCAGTTCACCTTACGTCTCCAGTAAAGGAGGCCAGGTGCAGGATACACAGCGCAGCAAGCAGGTGTAGGGTGTATGCGACCATTCACGTGCAGTTGTGAACATTTTAACCAGTTAACTGCTCACTGAGGTAGATTTATTTGTGCCAACCTGTACACAGAGGAACTGAACACAAAGATATTCCATCAGTTGAGGATGATTTTTCCCAAAATATGTTGCTGAATTTCAGCTACTGAACAGGCTGACTTCTCCTAACCCTCGTTATTTTCTCTCTGATAAACTTGGTTAAACGATGGTGCAACTGCTGTGCTCGGCAGATTCACTGCTCATACACTGTCTGTAATTTCTCCTACTGAGAGCAAAACATGTTACTGATTGTTACTCAGTCAGTCACCTGCATTTTTACTAGAGCTCTCCATCAGTAGGTGATGCAGTTATCATGGACCAGCCCAGCAATTTGGTTATAGCTAGATCTCCCTGGCTCATGAATTGATGTTTCTGGACCTGTGGGTTCCTGCTTTTTTATCTTCAGCTCTATGTACATACATTATCATTCCACATATTCTTTAATAGAAAAAACCCTTAAGTGTTTTTGCCCAACAGGTCTCCGTCATGTTGCTTAGTAGGTCCTTAACTGTCAGTAGTCTGCTGAAAAAAAGTAAATTCTAAAAAGTGTGCTGAAGAATAGTGAAAGATCTCTACAGATCCTGGAATAGAGTTGTAATTTTTAAGAACATCTGTAGATGGTCTCCTGTGGGTTTAACACTTACACTGTTCCAACAGCATTGTGTGTCATGTAGCTCAAATGGAGATGTAAAATGTTAAATGAAAAATAACATTTATAGTCTAATATCTTACTTGTCTTGCACTGTGTCTGTTCAATGTATGTTTGGTCTCATTGTCCCTCAGACTTCATCCATAGGTTCATCCATGTTGTAAAACTGTGTTGACAGAGAAACTGTTGGTACATGAAAATTCTGTCTGAATTTCTGAATTAATTACTTCTTTATTTTTAGAGCCGAGTAAAGACTGAAAAAATATGTAACAGATGTTTTTTTGTTGTCCAGCAGTATGCCACTTTCATTTCATTTTACAGTAGTGCAATTATGATGTGCATACGTATCCGCTGGCTGAAAAATATTTGCACTGACTTGAAGGCAATGACTCGACTAAGGCTACTTTGTTTGCATTTAGAAGACACACATTCAGCTCACTGAAGCTGTTTTAAAATAACCGACTTTGCCAGAAGGCAGCAGGGCTTTTGCCAGTTCAAACAAGACACATGAGAGACATAATTATTAAACAAGGCACAGTGTCTATTGAATTTCCTATTACATAATAACTTCACGCTTATTTAAATTGCATTAAAAAAATGTCTCTTTTTATTAAACTCAGCCATCTCAGGTGATCTTGAGTCTCAACCATTTTTTCTCTCTCTTTATTCTCGCTGTTTCTTACATCTAATTACTTGTTTAAAGTGGAATTATTGTGAAACTAGTTTCTGGATAAGTATGATTCATTTTTGCATTCACATTCTAGTTTTACACTTTTGCACGTAAACTCAGGACAAATTCGATTAAAATTAATTTCAACAGCCAGACCTTATGTACCTCTGCTGTACAGTAATTAATTAATTGATTAATTATTGGGGGGGGGTTGTGAATGCAAAAACACTTTTTGGTAACTATTCAGTGCTGATTTTTCCGGGGCTCACTTTCTGTTACTTCTGTCTTTCTCTCCTTTTCCTTGTTCTCTATTGGATGGGACCAATCTGCTATCTGCCAATCACATTAGGAGCTTGATGAGGTACTGTTGTTTCCCTTCGTGGTAGAATTACTTAAGACACATAAAATGGTACACCACCATCATCATGTTGAATTATTATATAAACATTTTTAATCAAATTTTTTGTTGTTTGTGTTTTTAAGTTGGCTGATGATCGGATGGCCCTGGTGTCAGGGATTAGTCTGGATCCTGAAGCAGCCATTGGAGTCACCAAGAAACTGCCCCCCAAATGGATAGAGGGGGTTGATGAGGTGAAACAAACACTTGGGACACAAATATAGAGACCTATCTGTAAAAGGCTGACCCATACAAATATTTTAAATAATTTATTTATAATACCGAAAGCTCACAAATGCATCTGTTTGGAATCCTGTATTCTTAAACTAGTGAAATCTTCTGTATGAGCCCAATAAGTTGTGTGCAAAGTAAAGTCACATGTTCTTTTAACCATCAAGTGTTTCCTTTCAGATCCAGTATGAAATCACACGGGTTCGGCAGAAGATGAAGGATCTGGCCGTACTTCATGACAAGCATATGAATCGACCCACACTTGATGACAGTAGTGAGGAAGAGCATGCCATAGAAATCACTACTCAGGAGATTACACAGGTACAGTCATTTACCAGTTTAGTTAATAGATATAATGATTATTTTTATAGAAAAAAACATTTTCAATAAACACCTTTTAATTGGCAGATGTTTTTACTTCAGCACAAACTCATAAGAGCATGATAGAGCGTGATACAGCTGATTGTTTGAGGGAGTTGATATGATCACTTTTGACAATAGTTCATGTTGAAGAGTTTGAAATGAAACCTGGAGGTTGTTTCTGCTTGCTCACTAATTTTGTGCTCATTGCAGATGTTTCATCGATGCCAGCGAGCTGTGACGGGTCTGCAGTCTCGTTGTGGCCACTGTACCGAGCAGGAGGAGAGGCTATTGAGAAACGTGGTCTCGTCGCTGGCGCAGAGCCTGCAGGAGCTGTCCACCAATTTCAGGCACACACAGTCCGGCTACCTAAAACGTAAGGATTGCAGTAAAGCTGCGATTGGTCTCTTTCTTCACTGTTGCTTCTCACATATCTCTTTTATCTTCAAGTTGTTTGTTTTTCATGCCATCTAAGCATCACATCATTGGTTTATATTCCAGGTATGAAGAATCGTGAGGAGAGATCAAAGCACTTTTTCGACTCTGGACCGTTAATGGAAGAGGATGAAGATTTAGCTGTATATGACAAGGTGACCGGCTTTTTGAAATCCATCACCATTTTCTTTGGCTCAGGCATCCTGTATACATACATATATACATATATGTATACGTATATACAGTACAAGAAAAGAAAAGATATTTCATAAGCATATAAGCATGAGCACTGATGAGACAAGAAAAACAGACATCCATTACATTTCAGGATGCACACTCACATATTGTTGCAGGTTCCACTGTGTTATGCAAATTTAAATTTGTAGCATTTTTCACATCAGTTTTTGTCACTTTTTATTAATCTCCACTAGAAGACAGGAAATGGCATAATAAAGTTTGTCGGGTGAAATAAAACGGTAAAAAAAATATTTCTACTGTCACAAAGCAGTGAAATTGGGCAAAAAAGGAAGAAATTCGCTGATGAAGTTTTCCAACTATAATTAAGCCATTTTAAAATATATTTGTAATGCTATCAAAGCATTGACTTATTCATGAGACTCCTAAGATGATTTTTAAAACTTAAAACACATTGGCATGATATTATCATTATTATTTAGTTATAGTAGAAATCAGTCCTAAACATGATGCTAAGATGGTTTAAACCTGTGCCCAACTTGTTAAGGCAGAAGGGCGTCATTTTGCCTTTGCTATCAGACTGTATGCTAAAATCTACTGAGTGGCATAATTAATTAAATGCAGCATTACTACTGTATTGTTTTTCTTTCAATTTTGACATCAAATGAAAATTGATCTGAAATTTGGTTTGCAGTAATGGCAGCTGAGGCTGTGGCTACATGTGTTGTTGCATGTGGAGTAATAACTGTTACTATAAAATCACCTACTTTTATTCTTTCTTTGGTTTCAGGGCTTCACAGACGACCAGCTGATGCTGGTTGAACAGAACACAGTTATGGTGGAAGAACGAGAGAGGGAGATCCGACAGATAGTTCAGTCCATCTCCGATCTGAATGAGATTTTCCGGGACTTGGCTGGAATGGTGGTGGAACAGGTATTTCAAGCAGTCCTGTCACGCTTACACACTACACACTGCTTAACCTCTAGAAATTACGTAATATACTTAATTAATAATTGTGGCAAGCGTCCAATCACTGAGCTAACAAAGAAAAACTTGCCTGTCCTATATGTACAAGGGTGTGGTTGTCAGTGCGTTTCCCTGTAAAGCATCCTGTGCAGTATGGAAAAGTATGGAATTTGTTTTTCATGGCGTTTGGAACAGCCAGTTCAGAGAAAATGTTTACCACTGTGTGAGAGAGCACGTGCCAGAGCGAGCTTGTTGTCGTCAAGAAGTAGGCTATGGCGTGAGAATTGAACACACACTCCCTACGCAGAGCTGCCTCTACGCCTGCATGTTATAGCCTGCAAAACAGCTCTGTCCCAAGTGCAAGATGTTTGATAGTGAAACGTCGTCCAACTTTCTGCGTAGGACTGTGGACTGAACGAACGGCCACAGTGGGTAAATGCAAGTTTTCCGAGGGCTGGATTGACAATCCTAAATACAAAGCCTGGTTGGTTAACAATTCCAAATGGGGAAAGAAATCTGGAAACTTTGTGTAAAATGTTTCGACATCTCCACCACGGGGGAGGCGGCGATTGTAAGCCATATGCAAGAGCAAAAGCACTGTAGTCTTGTCAAAGCGTCCTCTGTACAAAGTCACAAATTCAAATATGGTATGAAAAATCTACAGAGAAGCCTAGAAAAGTATGGAATTTTGAAATGGAAAATGTGTAGGAACCCTGATTTCATATTTTGTATTGGGTATCAACAAAGCTTGAATGAGAGATATTTAAGTCAGTGCTACACCAAATTGTTACCAACACTACTAACATACAACATTACCTTTGTTTAAAATAAAGAATCTACAACTAAAATAATTTATCCCTGCGGCCAAAATCCCCTCTTCTTCTCCCTCTAGGGCACCGTTCTTGACAGAATTGACTTCAATGTGGAGCAGTCTTGTGTGAAAACAGAAGATGGAATGAAACAGTTACAAAAGGTAAACGCAAAATGCTCTCGTCTTCATACACGTTTAGACTTTTTTTGGCCGAGTGACTGTCAAATTTTTTTTTTTTTTATCACAAATTTACATTTCAGACTGCTGATAATTCAAGATTTATTTCCTGGGTTATTATTTTTTGCTTGGAAGTTAATAATAAATGTTAACAACCACAAGGGAAAACAAAAAGGCAACTTTCAGCAGGCTAAGGACACAATTGTGATAGAATTTATCTATTACAGACAGGATCCACTAATCTTTACAGTTTTAAAATCTGTTTAAACTCAATTTGTTGCATGATGATGATAAGACACTGAATGGTTAACCGTTATTCATTAAATTGAAAGCAAGTGAAATACAGTGTTTGACATTTTTTTCATTTTCTTTGCAGGCGGAACAGTATCAGAAGAAAAACAGAAAGATGCTGGTCATTTTGATCCTCTTTGTCATAGTCCTCGTTCTAATTATTATTCTTTTTGGAACAAAGTTTTAATCATGCATTCCTCTGGCTTTTGTTTTCTGTGTGGGTGTTTGTTGTGCATCTGTGTGGACTTGGACTCTGTCTCGGTTCTACTTAAAACAAAGCTGACTGCCTTTCATACCCACCAGAAAACGGCAAGAAGAATTCCTCGTCCCTTTGCAGGAGCACTTTGGGCTGTGTGGAGATGTCTTGTGGTTGATTTTAATGAAAGAAACAATCAACAATCTGTCTGAGCCGTGGCTATTTTATCAAGTGACTTGCACCCAAATCACCAAGTGGCAAGAGGTTTTGTCGAACCCGACTATGTTGACATGTGTCTTAACAAAAGAAAAACACGTTGTGGTGTGTAAAAAATGGACTACCAATGTGTAAATGCTAAAGCAGAGTGTATTCTGCTTGAATCTCAAAGCACGAATTGTGACGTTTGTTTGTTTGTTGTGTGACGATGCATCATTTCTGTCCAGTATCATCGCAAACATTTAGTTTCTTTGAGGAAGATGTGACAAGAACGAATGATTGTGAAAGAGAAATGTGCAGTAGATCATTTCACTGCAAATTCATTTTCATTCCGACATTACACAATATGTCCCGGCTCAGTATTTTACCTTGAAAGACTACAACAAACTGTTTTGTATTAGGACAGTACCGGATATGGTTAGAATAGTCATCCAGTACCAAATATATTCCTTTGGTTTAAGGACCACCTGTTTTATGATCCCTTTACTCCACAATTTAAAAATAATACTGAGATCCTTGTTGCTCCATTGTTGGCCTGAGGAGGATGTAGACAGCCATGAGCTTCCTCCAATTCATCCTGTAATTTTAAAATCACACCTGTGTCACACCTGCTGCACTTGTCATGAAATGCTCCTTTTAAAACACTTAATAGTTTATGTTTTTAATGGTCCTTGCTTAAAGTGCTACCTTTTTTAAACTCTTGCAGTTTGCACATATTGAGGCCCGAGGGTGGTTGTGTTATGGATGTAATACTACTGTCATCTGTATGATGAAAAGAATTATTTATTTTTTAATAACTTCAAATAATCAAGAGGTTCAGAGGTGTTCTGTCTCAGGCAGAATTACTGTATATTGAGTCAAGTGTATCTGTAGTCTAAACCCAACAGTTATTGTCCACTCTGAGAAAACTGTGATATAGTCCAACACAAGCAGACATATGAAGACAGCATTATGATTTTTTTTTTCTTTTCTTTTCAGATTGGACACATTAAACATTTTATTTGGCTGTGTTGGAATTTCTTTAAATGTTCTTGTGTCCTATAAAGACTGACAAGCGGAAATGATGAAGAGCTTTATTCAACATATCTGTACTCGACTCCACACTTTATACACCTGTTAAATCATCTTTGTCATTGATGTGAAGTTATGTGTGAAAAATGTCTTCGTGGTACTCTACCTAAGTTTTGTTTTCCAAACAAAACGGATGAGGAGACAGCAACTTTTTTTTTTCTTTTTAAATAAACCTGGAACATGATGGTGTTTTGTGGGTTTTGAATTGCAGCATTGATGCAGAGATACAGCTGAAACAATTAATTGACAATGAATTATACCAACTATTTTGCTAATTGATTATGTAAATAACTTTTCAAGCAAAAAAAAGAGATAAAGAAAAAGCATGCCACACATTTTATGGTTTCTGCTTCTCAAATGTGAGGATTCGCTGCTCGTCTGTTTTACAGCATCCTAAATTAAATATTGTTCGGTTTTTGACTGTTGGTTTGGACAAAATAAGCAATTTGCGGATGTCCCCCTTGGACTATTGTGATTTGCATTTTTACTATTTTCATTACTATTTTTAAACACCAAATGATAAATCAAGAAAACAATTGGCAGACACTGAAAATGCTGGCTATGAGAATAAAGATAGAACCAAATTTCATTACGATGCCAAAAAATGAGGTGTGTTACTGTTGCTTTGAAGGTTGGAGGCACCTGAAGTCATAGTAATAGTATCGCCTAACTACCTAAATCTCTGGGTTAATGGTGGTTATGTAGTTTTTGCCTTGAAATAACATCAATAGTATTAAAATAAAAGTATAAAATGTAATCACAGCATTATATTACTCTCCTCAATACTATTTTAAGGTTAGGGTACATATTCAAGACTGCACTGCACTGTTAAAGCTGAAGTAGCCGAGATTGGAGCAAATATGATTCAACAAAAAAGTTATTTTTATAAAACGGTCGCTATATGGTGCCAGTAGTACATGAAACAGGTAACCTGGGAAAAAAATCATGTGCCTCTGTGTTCTCCGGTGATCATAACGGCATCTTCAAGATTTTACAGACCGGAGGAAAACAAGCAGTCAGAGCTGATCTGAGGTCTGCGGTCCATCTGCTGTCTATGAGAGGCGGCTGTCAATCACTCGCGAACTCCGACCAAACGGTCAAACTAGGCAGCACTGATCAAATATGAATCCATATTCTGTTACGTTAATGCCCATTTCTCGGCTCAAATGTTTTCAGAATCATCTTGTAGTGCACGGTTTAGCTGTAAAATTAGGAAGTTTGTGACGCCGCCGCCGCCATTGTGAAATCTGGGGAAGGAACGCCAAGTTCTGGTCACATGACCGGAGCACAGCCAATAGGAACGCTCTCTCAATGAAATGACCTGTGATTGGTCAAAGTCTCCCGTCACAGGCTAGATTTTCTAAAGCCTGAAAAAAGAGCCATGAGGAGGTGCAGAAGTGTAGTTTTCTCTCAGAACACTTGAATTACAATATGCTGAAAGGTTATTATGGATTTTTTGCCCAATGATGCCAAAAATATACTGCCTACTGCAGGTTTAACTTGTATTGTGCCTCTCATTGATTGGTCCTCTAACCCGGAAGTTACGTTTGTTTATGTTACTTTTCAAATTAAAAGCCTCGTACAACACTACACTGACGAGCTAAACACAAACTTTCAGTTAATATAGAAATTATATATTCTGATAACATGTATGGGCAGTATAACTCACAACTCCCCTCCCTCTCTCTCTCTGAAAGTGCAGGCTAAAATTAGCTGAAATACAACCCCATCTCCAGCTGTTAACGCTAGTTAGCTAACGCTAGTTGTCAAGGGAACCGAATTTCCTTATCAACCATGTCTTGTGCAGCAGATGAAGACGACCCGTTCCCTGTGGACGACTGTCTGTTTGCGGACACATTTTCTCAGGACACTGTGTACTCTCTAGCCGGCCAGCAGCTGAAGATCAGCCAGCTGTTCGGGGCTAACCTCGGAGTGGCTGCTCCGGTCTGGGAAGCTGTAAGAGTTTATGTTGACGTTGTGTAAATATATACTTTGATAAATCAGTGTGAGCTTTGTCTAACGATTAAGGTGTGTATTTGTGTACACAGGCGTTACAGCTGTGTTGTTACTTGGAGGATCAGTCGGTGGAGTTGAGAGGAAGGAGCATCATAGAGCTGGGAGCAGGGACCGGTGTGGTCGGGATCCTGGCTGCACGACTCGGTATGATGTTGATACCTTTAATTTCTCATGTCGGACTCTTTACTTGTCCATTAAAGAGTCCCTTTATTTTGTCTCAACCACACTTCCGGTCTACAGATGTGAAATTCACAGTGGCTTCCACCAGAGGCGCTGTTAACCTGCTGCAGCTGCCACAGCACAGGTGTTGCTCTTTTAGTGTCTGTGTTGAACACTTACACTGTCCAGTGATGGAAGAAGTACTCAGATACTTAAAGGGACTGTTTGTAAGAATCAGAAATGCTTGTTAACAGCGACACCTGTGGCCGTTAAGTCAACGAAAGTCAGCGTCGGGCTCGCGCTTGTGCTCGCTCTACATAGACATGAACGAGCATTGCTCAAAACAGTGAGGCGACACATGTCAGCTAAAACCACAATATCACTCTATATTTCAGCTGCTTGGCAGTAATGTTAGCTGACCAGACAAAGGTCTCTCCACGAATCACTGCTGATCCTAGTGTTGGCTTTTCCTGCTTCAGCCTCCCGACCGCGACCGGAGGGAACAGGGGAGACACCGAAGTTTTGGTCGGAGACGATAACGTTTCTCGCTGCGGAGCCCCGTCACTTCACAAGACACGGGAAACCTCTGTTGGTCTGGAGGAGCTGCAGCATTTATTTCTGCACAAACGTCGCGTGTACATTCACTAAATATTCTCAGAGCAACTAACTCTACTGCAGTGTGTAGTGTGCCTGCATGCACGTGAGAGTGGAGCGAGCTGAGCGAGTGAAAACGAGCACGGTGTGTGAGTGAAGGCCAGCAGGCAGCAGAGCAGAGTACAGCAGAGACTCCGGCCCTGGAGACCAAAGCTACGGTCTCCCCCGCGTCCTCCGACCGCGGCCAACACTGTTTTGCAAGACGGGCTTCACTAGATACAACTTTGCGGTTTTGGTGCTTCCGTGTAGTTTGTGTTGGAGTCTTGTCTGAACAGCGTAGCCACACGCAAGTGTGCATGGGACACCGACCCGGATTGAGTTATACGTGTAAGAAGTTACAAACAGTCCCTTTTAAAGTATCAAAAGAAAAAGTATTAATTATGCAGAATGTATCAGAGATATAATTGCAGTGTGTAAAGCATCTTCAGTTGAGAGTATAGGGATGCACCAATATCAGATATCAGGCTGATACTGAGTCAAATAGCTGGATTAAGTATCACTATTGGGACTGAAAAAGTCAGATTGATGTATACCTAGTTGAGTGTTTCATCGACAACTCATCGGAATTAAATTTTCATATCTTTCCAGGTGCGGTCGTGACCCTCACAGACCTTCCTTTGGCTCTCCCACAACTTCAGGCCAACGTTTCTGCTAACATGCCACCCAGCGGTTGGCCTACCACCCTCCCCACCGTCCTCCCTCTGTCCTGGGGTGAGGACCACATGAACTTCCCCTCTGACTGGGATCTGGTGCTCTGTGCAGATATAGTTTACCTCCCAGAGACGTACACACTGCTAGTGGAGACACTAGCTCATTTGTGCAAGAACGGAGCCGTGGTATATCTGTCATCCAAAATGCGAAAAGAGCATGAGACTCCAGGTTTCTATGAAGAATATCTGCCAAGCAGATTTAATGTGGAGCTTCTGCACCGTGATGACAATCAGAACATTAATATCTACAGGGCATCTCTGAGGAAAGACCAGTGACAGCAGGGACAACCTGCTACCGGCCTGGTACTTGGATTAGTTACTGTACTGAGACTGTTTTTTTTGGGTGCCTTTTTAAAAATAGTTTTTAAAAAAAACTGAAAGTTTGGTTATACTTACCTACTAGTAAGGTGGAGAGCTTCCACCTTAGGTAGTCCGTTTTGTTTTCAGTAAATAACCAATTCAACCTCCTTCAAAACTAGAAGTCTAATGGAACTGGTTAGATGTGGTACATATTTTTTGTTATTTCTCACTTCCATCATTAAATACAGTTTGGGACCAGTTGCCATGGCGAAACAAGAGCAAGTTCTAATTGTGATTTTATATAAAACCGCCTTATGTTTGTTAATGAAATCGGCAGTCCGTTGTTCTCAGCTTCTCGTGTCTCGAGGCGAGGATCAGCTCTGCTCATAATCACCTGACTGGAGATTTCACTTCCTTTTATCACTTGACTATGTTGTCATTATCATGCACAATGTAGTTTCAGTGACGACAATGTTATCGGTGCATGTCTTGGAAAAAGGGTTGACTGTTCTTCTCAGACAACTCGTGCTCTATTTCAAAATTTTAAATCTCATATTTTCTTTCCACATTTCTAATTGTCTCGCGAGGTTCATTTTATCAGTACAGGACGCAGCGGCCTGTCTGTACATGACCTCCCTGTTTGGTTTCTGCAAGGATGTTGAGTGTGTTACAAAGAGAGTTGAGCTGCATCACCTTCAGATTAGATTGAAAACAAGTCACATGATCACAGCTTTAAAGGCCCTGAAAACCAATTGATTCTCCTTTAGCTGCTTACTCTGATAGACTTGGTCCTACATAAATACTACATTTTCTGCCAAAATTATAACGGTTTTGTTTATTTCATGAGACATGTCTGTATTTGTGTTTTTGTCTGTGGTCTTCTGACTGCTTCAAAGTGGTAGGGGCTCTGTTGGAAAAAGGTGACATCACATCCTGCATGCACCAATGAGGGTTCAGTCACATTTGAATTAAAATGTGATGACATGTTTTGCATCGTTTTCTTATTGTATGCTGCTAGGCCACTGTCAATCAAATGTGATCAAACAGCACCCGCACAGTTGTGATAAAGCAGATTGTTGTTGCTCATTTAGTCATGTATATTTAAAGTTATGTTTTCAAATCAAATTAACACCAGTCCTCTTTCCGCACAAGGTGGTCTGTCACTCACTAAACATCTTCATTATCATCATCTCTGGGTTGAAACTTTTATCTACGAGCAGCATTTAAGCTCAGAACAATGCAAAAACAGATTAATTTACTCAGTAGTAATGGATACTTTTATGTAGTTGGTGTCATACTGTCATTGTGATACTATTCATGTTTTTGTCTTTTGTGCAGTTTTACATCAATCAGTCTGGACAGGCATAAATTAGAAAGCTGGGTCCAATATACAGTATCAAAATATAATTCTCAAACTTCTCATGGATCCTGTTCTCACCTGAAATTCTAGTAATATTGTTTTTATTGAGATATCTATAAAACCCAAAACAAAGTTCATCCCATCCTCAACTATTCTGTCAACATCAACAGATTGCCCTCCCTGCAGCCGGCTGTCTGTACGAACTTCATCCCCTCTCTCCTGCTCTGTGCTGATGTACAGATTTTCTGTTCAGAGAAGGAAAGCCTGTTTGTTACGCTGGAGAGTTTCAAAGAAAGGGAGACAACCCGTCCCCTGCCCGTCTCTCCCTCCGCCACAATTCAGCCGACAAAACAACAGATCCCTATCTCCGTGCGGCGTCTGCCTGCCATCACGCCGGGCACCTCCCACACCAGTGTCATGCAAAGTGCAGATCACTGATGTTGTTGTCATTCATGATTATTTGGGCAAAAACTTTGCATTGGAGAAGTGGTGCCATATGAGCTGACAGGAAAATGTTATAGTTGACTTTCTGAGTTAAACTGTTTTATACATGTTGTAAAAATAAAATATAACTCCTTCACATTTTTTTGTATGACTTTAAGGAGGAACGATGCAGCTAAAGATGTTAACTCTAAAAACCTGATTAAAAAATTCCTCAGTGGTATTTAAACTGGGCATGTTGGCTGGATGAGAGGAGGATGGGCAGTGACAGGGGAGTGTGTGTGTGTGTGTGTGTGTGTGTGTGTGTGTGTAGAGTGGGAGGGGGACTGAAAACCACCGTCCTTTTAAAACAAGTCATCCTGTTTGGACTTCATTAGACCTCCTATCACCTCATGAGCAACAAGGACAATAATCTGAAGACAATTAAAGGTACGTGCTGTGTGTGTGTGTGTGTGTGTGTACCTATCTCTCCAATTATGTCATGATATCTAAGTTGCAGGTGAGACATTTTAAATATTTATATTTTAATTTTTTATTTAGTAGGCTATCATGTCATATTCAGTGTTAAAATATTATGCTTTTTGAGTCTGTTTATAAATCTTAAGATATTATGCATTTTAAGAACATACTGATAATTGTATGATCCTTTTTTTTTTTTTCCATGTTTCAGGTCTCCGACCAAAACATGGAGTTCTGGCCCGAGAATCCGGGGCAGACGCCTCTATACTCCAAATTTGGTACTGTTCCTGGGAGAAATTGTACACATAAGTGAGTTCAGATTACTTTTTCAATCAGTGTAATCATTGGATGATAGTTTGTTAACATTTTTTTATGCTTGTTTGACAAACTTAATTGTGCTTTACCTGACTAATTTACTGCACAATAGTCTTAATATCTACTGTATATATTGCTGTTCCACATTGCTGTTATATTCATGAAAAACTGCACAATTTTTAGCAACACATTATTTTCAGTATTATTTTACAGTGAAGTGATACTAAAAGTCACTTGACATGGGAAAATTTGTTAAAACACATATCAAGGAATTAAATATGATGTGGAAGATGTCTTTTATTGAAATTATTTGAATGTACTTTTTCACCATTTCCCCCACAGCTACCAAGACAGACATCAGGTCCCCCAGTATCCACTGTACTATGGTGAGCAGCAGGATCAAAGCAGGGAGTCCAGTTACTGGACTGTACCAGGATCAAGAACAGGAGGGGCTCCACAGGAGTACACTAACTGGACGGACCAAGATCTGACCGCCCCTGCTTCTTCTCACTTCCCTTTTATTCTCGACCGTCACGCTCAGCAGCACCAGGACCTGGGAGACTATCATCAGCAACATGAAGCCAGAGACAGAGAGTGGACAGCAGCTCAGCGAGCAGCGAGGGAATATGAGAGAGGATTTCTGAGGGAGGGGTGGCAGAGGAGGTGGGAGCCCTGTGGTCCTGTCCGCTACAACAGGGAAGTTCCTGCTAAGAGGAGCGACAGCAGCTATCGAGAGCTGGAGGCTTGGGCAGCTCGATACAGCCATTCACTTCCAAGGAGGAGACGCATCGAGGCCGAGTTGAGGGGCGCCTCTCAGGGTCTGCCGGAGAGCAGCAGGACTCTAGAGAGGGACAGCAGGAGTGGGACAGATCCTCGAGTGGCGGCGCTGCAACAAGTCAGACAATCTGCAAGCTTCAGAGAATCAGGATTGTGGGATAGAGGTGGCAGACAGCAAGCTCCCACCTACTATCCATCACAAACTCCTGCCACCGACACAAGCCAAGAAAAGACCAGCTACCAACGGAGGATGTTCAGCCAACCTCCTGGCTATATCGCTCCTCCTCCCTATGACAGCCCACATAAAGGCTCACCTGTACTGCACCACTGTGACACCACCTGGGAGCAAGAAGGTAAGAGACAAACCTACTGGTCACAGCCCACACTCCAAAAGAAGCAGGATGAAGATCTGCAGGATCACAGAGAAGGAGAGAAAGAGGAGTTTGCAAAACCAGATGGGAATCAAAAAAGCTTCCCAGAAGGACTTGAAGGACTAAAGCAGGACCGACGACAGGAGACAGATGCGTTACAGGCAAGCAGTCCTTTTAGTATCCAGGAAACGCACATGCAGCATGAGGGTGAGTTGTCTCTGCAACAGTCACAAGTGTTACAAGCGGTTGAGAATAAAAAGATAAACGAGGAACAATCCTCAAAAGTCATTGAAGGAAGGAAGTTCAGATTAAACAAAAAGACAGGTGGGATGACCATATTCTGCTTGGTGTCTCGAATAGCAGGCCCCGCAGAAACCCCATCTTTGCCACTTTGTACCTCGCAAGGAAACATTCAAAACACAGAATTAGGAGGTGTTTCTAAAGGTCTATGGTTCAGTAGTGGCATTAATCAAACACACAAACTTGCAGATGAGGTAGACTTCAGAGCGCCAACACTCACAGAGCAGTCAAATGCTTCTGATGCAAGAAAAGCCAAACAGAAGGAGACGCCAACCTGCATAGAAAGTGAGATGCTTAGTGATAAGCTATCAAACAAAGCAGAGTTGAATGTTGTTTCCCAAGAAAAAGTTAATACAGATGATGCTGATTCTACAATTGGGAGACAAGTTGCTCGGTCAGTGCAGCCTGCGTCAGTCAAATATCCTTTGTGGAGGGAGCCTAGTATCTCAAGCAGGGCTGAAACTGAGAGTTCGTCCACATGTTTGAAAGCAAACAGCGAGGAAGGAGAATCAGATGTTCTGCACAACCAAGAAAATAAAGTTCATCCAATAGATGTTGAAGTAAGGAGACTGGACATCAAGACAGATACAGAATCTGAGGACAGTGAAGGTCGACTGGTTATCAACACAACCTGCGTTGTTGTGAAAATGGAGCTGATTCCATCACCCAAGAAAGAGCATGTTCACTATTTACACACCGAGCACAGTCTACTTGATGCTCAATTGACTGTCTGTCCTGAATCAAACAGTCAGCTGGATCAGGATGCGACAACTGACCAAAACACAGAAACAAACGCCCTCCACATTAATGAAAGGCTTGAGACTGAACCAGAATCCGATATTGCGGAACAACAGACACCAGAGGGAGAAAGTGAAATCTCTACCGTTTGCATGTCCTCATCTTCAGTTTCTGAGGGGGAAACGCTGGAGGAGCGCGCTGAAAGGATCCTAGGAATCCCTTTACAGGACTGTGTTACTAAGCAGCAACCTAAAGATGCAGCGTCACTTCTGGACTCATGTGTGGAGGACCAGGAGGTTGAACCTTCTCCAATTAAAGACAACGACATTGATGATGCAGTTGAACAAATCCCAGAGGACACAGGAGAAGAGGAACAGTCACAGAGTCGGTTAGAGGTTGGCCAAACGGAGGATGCTGTGTGTTTGCAGGAGAATGATGATGCCAAAGATCAGCCGGCAAATGAAGATGGTGGGGATTACGCAGGACTTCAGGATCAGGTGTCTATTATGTCTGACGGGAATGACACTGAAACTGACATTGAATCTTCACCAGGTGTTGAAATAACTGAGGATTCTCTGCTTATACCCGCTAGTGAAGAAGGTGCAACTGAGCAGGAAGAAAACGATACCTCTTCTCATCATCCACCCACCAACCTCTCTAATTCTTCTTCGCTTTCACCCTCCCCAGACTGTGAACCTGCTCTTTCTCTCACGCTCTCATCCTCCGATCTTACGCCTCTCATGCATATCTCAGAATCAAACATAGAGGGAGGTCCTGATCCTGAGTTGATTGCCCTCAATTCTGCAGAAAAGTTAGCTCTTCAGCCGGAAACCTCATCTCTTCTCCCTGCATCTATTGACTTTACCCCAAACTCCACTCCCAATACAGACCATTCCCCAAGCCCTTCACCTCTTGATTCAGTAGATCACACTGCAGAAGCAGTGTCCGATGTTGAGGACCAGGATGAAGAGGGTGAAACACCACAGCTAATAAACAATGAGATCAGCGACACCCTTGAGGATATTACCAAAGATATGACAGAGGAGCAACAATTTGAAAGTGACCAACCAGACGATGCTGCGTGTGTGATTGAGAGCAATGCCACTGATGATCAACAAACAAAAGAAGACGATCCTACAGACCATATTATGGAGCAGACTCTTAAAATGTCCAATGAACATGCCATAGAGGTTGACATTTTGCAGCAACAACTTGAACGTGTCCAAGCAGAGGATTTTGTTTATGTAAAACATAGTTATATGACTGAAGAGCAGCTACCAGATGAAGTCAACGAGGATCCTGCAGGTCTTTTGGAGCCGACAATATCTCAAGAAAATGTGACTGACAGTCAAACAGAGGTCAATATTTTGCAACAACAATTTGATAATGGACAAGAAGAGGATGCTCATCTAAAAGAGAGTTATATGACTGAGGAGCGATCACAAAAAGAAGCTGATGAGGATCCTATAGGTCTTTTGGAACTGACGCTATCCACAGTAAACGCTACAGACTCTCAAACTCAAATAGAGATTGAAATTTTGCAGGACACTGAACAACAGACTGAAGCCTCTGACTCTTCTCCTCCTTCACCATCAGATTCAGACTGTGAGGTGTCTCAATCAACTGTGGATGTGCTCTCACCCTCCGAGCTTCCTTCTCCAACACACACATCAAACGAGTCGGATGCAGAGTTTGTCTCTCTTCTGGAAATGGACTCAGTCTGTCCCTCAGCTCTAAATCCTGATGCTGCTCCTGCTGCTGGCATCCCAGAAACTGTCCCTCCTCCTCTTCATCTGGACTTCTGTGAAGAATCCCTTCAGTTCTCATCTTCCTCTTGCACTGATTCCCCCCGAATCCTGCTATCAAGCTCTTCAACTCCTCCTCCGCAAGAGGGAAGTGGAAGCATTGACCCTGACTCACCCCTCAAAGAAGAGCCCCAGTATCCCAAGTCCCTGTGGGATGCAGTAAATCGCATTAGGAAACATACAGCGCCCGACTCTGAGAATGAGGAGGAGGAGGTGAGTGAGCTTTGGGATCCAGAGAGTGCGGGGGAAGACTTGTGTCACCCAGGTGTGGTAGTGGACATGAATTCGGGGAGGATAGTCTTTGATGGAGCAGGGCAGCACGAGGTCTCAACAGAAGGAAGTGTGGAGGATGTAGAGGAGGAGGATCTGTGTCATGAAGAGCCAAGCGGACACGCTGAAGAAGACACGCTGTCCTGCTGCAGCACCAGCAGCCACGGGTCTGGGGACACCGTTATCGTAGCAGATGAGGACGAGGTTGAGGAAACGCCACCTTACGCCGGGACAGAAAGCAAGACGGGGAATGACGAGGAGTTTCAGATGTCTGAGGGAGAGCGATGCTGCTCCGCTGAAGTAAAAGATGAAACAGCAGCTAAGGAAGAGGGAGATAAGGATGGAGACGAGAGCGTCACAAATGAGTCTAGTCAGAGTGAGGAGTGGCCGGTGGAGGTGGCGAATACAACAGCCAAGGCAGTGGAAATGAAGGAAACAGAGCTAGAAGAAAACCAGGAGGAGGTTTTCATGCCCTCAGAGGTCTCAGATGAAGAGATGATTGAAAGTGAGTCCATAAAATAACTAATATGTTTGATTAAACATCTAACAACTACGTACCATCTACATTTATATTGTGCTTCATAAGGAATGGAAGTAATTTCCTCAATAACATTTTGTAGCAGACATTTAATGTATTTTTTGTGTAATCTTAGAGCTTTTGATGGGTAAGCAATGATGCATTCACTGTTATAGAAATGTAGGAAGTTGACATTATGGAAATCTAAAATATCCAAACCATCTCTGTTTATTTGAGAAATACATTTTCGTAAAGCAGATCTTGTCATACTTTTCCTCCAAATCTATTTATCTGCTGTTTCTACAGTGTTTACGGTAAATATGTGGCTGTGAAATTATGAAAGCGGAAGGAATAAAAGATTTGATTATTTGGAGTGATTTCATGGTGTGGTGATATTTCTGGATATTTGTATCTGTATTATAAGTAAATAAAATGATGGAGTGCATTAACAAAATGCTGTGAGATGGTGGTGAGTGTTTTGTTAGCTGTTGTTTCCAAGGTCAAGAGTGAACTTTCAATTTCAACATTTACGCCAATGTGGACAATAAGTCCTTAAGAAAAATGGAAATTTAAAAATGTACAATTTCAAGACAAACTGGACAAACTCCATTTGCTGAGGAAGACTGTGAGATAAAACTGAAAGCTCCAGAACAGCTACTAAATGTTCCTTGTCAACCAAAAAGGAGTCAAAAAACTAAAGTGATATAAATGTTTTTTTGTTTTTACATTTTAGTGCAGTATTTAACTCCCCTTATGGTCTTCCTGCCTACATTTCAGTATTTACATTTTTTGTCCATTTTGGTATGAGACTTGCATGCAAAAAATCTGAATGTACTGGTATGAAATATTTTTGTGATTTACCTGATTTATGAGTGATAGTTTAGAAATTAGGAGGTAAACTTGTGTCAAATATATTTCCATTGATTAAAGACAAAACGGATGCAGAAAACTTACAAAAGTTTTATGTATAAAAAAGGAAAATATCAGAAGAATGTTCACATGAGACAGCAAGTTCATTTTTTTCACACATTGAAAAATAATGATACCAAAAATACTTTTTCTCTACATTGACAGTACAGCATGAAGACTTTCCAACTGAGTATGATTCTTTAATTAGGACTCAACTATCAGATTGTGGACTACAGCTCACTCTAGTGGTGCTACACTGGAGTACAGTATAACTAGACTGAAGAAAATAGAAATTTACTGCAGGATTGCAGCTGGTTTTTGTAGTATTTATTGAAAAGAAGAGGTGACGTTTGCCTGCTCCTGAAGCTATAAACTATTCTATACTTCTTTTATATATATTTTTTTGTTTAAAGACATTTTTCAGCTCTGGATCAGAAGGGCAGCATGGAGGGAAAGTAGACCTTTTCAGACATAATTACTATTAACATTAAGTAAATTTTACAAGTCAATACTTAGTTGTCAGACAAAAATGAAAGTCTAGTGTTTTAAAAGTGTATAGGCTACAAAGAAGCTACAAAATTAAGTTTGAATTCATAATTTCACACAAAGCAGTGGTTGAAGTTTTCCCAACTTCTTTTTTTGACTTTGCTGCAACTTTCGATTGATCTTCAGATTCCAATTTCTCTCATGGAAAATGTTTGATCAGTTCATGAGGACATTTCTAGCATCAACCCACCTTAGCAGCAACATTTTATCTGTTTTCTTAACTGTAATACATTTCACATTAACAGTAACAATACCAAGGGGGGGTAATGGTGGGATCGATCTTTGAAGAGACATTACATGGAGGGAAACATTTGTTCAGTAATAAAGGCACATTTTGTCTTTTGGACAACACTCAAATAATCTTAATTTTTGATCTTACATAATGTGTCTTTAATTTTTAATTTTTACGTGATGGAATATTCAACCAAAAGAAATTATTCCTGTGATCTTGGACAGTTCAATAAATATTAGTGAGCATTAAAAACTAAATAATACTTACAGTATATAAACAAGTGACAAGATAATCCAAAGAGATACGGCTAAAAAATGGCAAACTGGTCCTTAAATTGTCACTTTTACTTTCAGGTGGATTTTCTATTATCTAACATAATAATTTGTATAGCTACATCTTCCACCACTGCCTTGGTGTAAACCGGTGATAAGAGAAAACTGAAAACATTACAGCACCCAACGTCACGGCAGCCATGGGGAGATGATGTCAAAGTTCGTCGTGGTGCATTTTCAGAGCATGGTCACAGAGGTCTGCAGAGCACACAGGAGAGAAAAACAATTAATTAAAATAGAGCAGCTGCAGTGGAACAACATAACAGAAATGTGTAATAGTGTGTAAAAGTCAGAATTAAAAAAAAAGAAATCATGGTTGGGGGGGTCAAAAACACACCTGTCCTCTTGCTGCAGAGTTTGTCTTTGACATTATCTGTCTCGTGAGCGAAGAATTCAATGACTTCATCTTCATGCTGCTCAACAATTGTTTCACACTGGAGAAATAAGTTAAAAAAAATAATTGTGGGGTGTGGGTTGCATAAAAAATATTATTATCATTACCAATAAAAGCACTGTAAAACATATGATGGCGCATTTAATAATCATTCAGTGGAATTTTGTACTCACTGCAAATTTTAAACTGCCTGTAACTCTTGAATCCAGCGTGGCCTCTGAGAGGTCCATGGGCTCGCCGCTCCGAGACTTTATCCTAACGTAGGACTTCCTGTGTGTGGAAGAATTGGCAAGCTCGCCGTAGTCCGCCATCCTCTCACACACCATCTCCATCAGCTCCAGGAGGTTTCCCTCTGAGCGGGCCAGAGGAACCTGATGGCATCAGAGGTCACAAAAAAACTCTGAATTGAAGAGGATGTGAGGTTTCTCTTCATGTGACAGTGCCTTCAGTTGTTACCAAATAATAAATAAAGTGATAACCAGTTTTGTTGCTAAATAAACAATCAGGTGACAATAGGAGTTCTTTAGCATGATTTTTGTCTCTCTTATCTCAGCTTACACTAAACCTAAAACTAAATCAGATTTATTTTATAACACCATCTTGACCAACTCTGAACTCCACCCTACGATTAATTATCAATCAAACAATGAATATCTATTACATTTTACTTATTATAGTATTAAGTAGGAAAATGCCCATCACAATATCCTAGAGTAGTGGTTCCCAGCGGGACTTGCAGGGGTCCTTGAAGGAGTTAAAGGGGGTCCCATTTATTTTCACTAAAATTCCCTCCCATAACTAACACAATGACAGAACGTATGACTATTTTGGTCATGGGTTTCATACACTTTCTGTAATAAAACATGTAAAAGCAAAAATCCTCTCAGGTGGGGGTCTGTGGTCTAATTTGTGCAAGTTTAGGGGTCCTTGACATGGAAAAGTTTGGGAACCACTGTCCTAGTGCACAGGGGGGCGTCATCAGATATCTTGTGCTGTGCAAGCAACAGTCCAAAAACCAAACAAATTCAGTTTACTATCATATAAGACAAAGAAATAGTAGATAACAGTTGATAAGCCAAACCCTTTTTTAAAAAACAGACATGTGCAGCACTACTTCATTGTGCATTACAGTGGTGCAGCCCACACAGAGTGTGTTGGACACATCATTACTACGTGGCTGTGCTGCTGCTGCTGCAGACTCACCTCTCTGATGGACTGGCTGCCGTCCGGGTTGATCCTGAAGGATCCCGTCTGGATCATTTTCTTTGGATCTATTTGGGAGATGGCCCACTCCATCTCATCTACCAGAGCCCTGCAGGCTGTGGGGAACAGAGGGAGAAGATCCACGCATTAGGACTTATCTGAGTATTAGGGCCACATTGAGGGAAAAAAAATCGGAGATTTCCAGAATAAAGTCATAATATTACGAGAACATTTTTTTGAATATTACAAGAATTAAGTCATAACTTTACGAGAAAAAAAGAAAATAACTCGTAAAATTACTACTTTATAATATTGACTTTATTCTCACAATACTACGACTTTTTTTCTCATAAACTTGTGACTTTATTCTCGTAATATTATGACTTTATTCTCATAATATTACAACTTTTTCTCACGAACTTTTGACTTTTTTCTCGTTATATTATGACTTTATTCCCGAAATCTCAGATTTTCCTCAATGTGGCCCTAATACTCCATCATACCATAGACCTACAACAATGATAAATAAAAAGGAAAATGTAAACAATAAACAGTTATTAATTTCCATGTTTATAAATCCACAGGGAGCCACTGGAAAGGAGCTAAAGAGCCCCATGTTGCTTAGAGACCCCTGGTGTAGCCTAAGAGACAGACAGACACCTTACCTCCACATCTGATGTCCTGTCCTTGTCTGGCTGCCTGGCTGAAGCTCAGGAGGAGAAACAGAACCACACACGCTTCCCTC